>CAKNYM010046833.1:91788-112226 GCA_932195095.1 Andricus curvator | reverse complement strand
AACTTCACAAAGCACAATGATAATATACGATATACGTAATTGCCGAAGGTCATTGTTTCCTTTTGTTCGATCATCGTATGTATTTATATTATTACTACAATAAAAACTGCTAAGTAATCTACTCCGAATGTTATTTATAGTTTGAATCAGTAAAATATTCTGGTTATTCTCATGGATTATTATAATAATCAATGTGAAAAGCCAAGAAGGTGAAAAATAAAGTTCCGAAATTAGGTTATTTTGCTTTGATAAAAGTACTTACTTTCGAAGAGAGGAATGTAATCTTCGAATCCCCATTCCACTAGCAGTGCTTTTGTATCTGGATCACTCATTTTGTTAATTCTGAACACTATTAACTATTTTTTTAGGCTTTTACGCACTTCGCCACGTGCGTTGCCACATAACACTAAAATTTGCGCGGTTGCGTGCGTCGTACCAAGTTTGTAGCTAGCTTACGCAGAAGCATTTTGGTTGGATCAACCAAATCTTTTGCTTGGATCAACCAAATCTTTTGATGGATCAACCAAATCTTTATCTTGAGACTAATAAAATTCTCTCTTAAAGTATTTGCTAGATTCAACCAAAACATTTTATTCAATCAATAAAATATTTTCTAAAATCAACAAAACGATTCAACCAAAAACTTTTATTGTTTTAAGAAAACGATTTTGATAAACTGAACACAAATTTTGTTGATCTGACTAAAATTTTTTCTGAAATCAACGAAATGCGGTCAACAAAACGATTTTGTTGAATGAACAAAAATTTTTTTCTGGGTGTAGTAACTCTGACTACTAAAACGTGACTAATGTAAACTAGTCACGAGTGCTACAAACGGCTTCCTAAACCGACTGCTTGCTTAGCTGGTGTTACTAACTGAACAGTTGTAAGAACCAATGAATGCTTTACTAATAAAAAGGTAGTAGCCCCAACTATTCATTTTTCTCAGTGTAGTTACTTGTAACTAGTTTCTTCTCAACACTGAATTCAAGCCCCTGAAAAATACAGTGCATAAACGTTTTTGTTATTTTTTATCTGATATCTGTCCTGCAACAGCGAGTGTTCGAGTCTAGATTAATTCACTTTGCGCGGTTCTTTGACTCGGGAAATACCTCAAGGTCAGCGTTTCCATGTTTCGAAATCAGATACGTTTTTTCCTTCATTCATGCATTTGTCCAGATGTGACGGTCTTACTCAGTCTAGTTAATTCTTAATTAGGAAGATCTCCCTACCGACTTTCTCTACGTCATTATATTTCCACGCTCTGCAGCTGATGGACCCATCGTGCCAGATTTTCTAATGGATTGAGTGAGGCTGTGAAACACGCGTATGGAATTGATGAACACAGAGTGCACATATAAGAATATTGGACGCACTTTCTACACTTATTCTAATTGTAACAAAAACTCACTGTTTTGGGTAATCTGAAAACATATATAAGAAAATGTGTCAAATAAAAATGATAAGACTTTGAACAATTGCAGTGACTTATTGGATCAAAATTTGAATATGATGCTCGATATTTGTTTGCAATAGGGGAGACCGGGGCGAGATGAACATTGTTATCATTTTTAGTGATATATTTGCAATCTATAGTAATTTTTTCAAATTTCAGTGATTTTATACATTCTGCAAACCTTCATGTATAAATTTCATGAAACGCGAAGTGTTCCAAAAATAGCAGTCGCGATAAAAATATGAAAATTATAAATTGTACACAGCTCATCTCGCTCCAAGCTCAGGGGCGAGACGAGACACGTATTGGGGCGAGATGAGACACGTGCACGGAAAAAATTTATCCGTAAAAAAGTCACGAACTAGTAGCTAGGTCTCAGATATAAGAAAAATTCATCGCATATTATTGTATTTTCGTAAATAATTTGCGAACTTTGAGAAAGAATTGACGAACTCGATGTGAAAATTCTAAAACGGTTCATGACTTTTTTTACGTGAATAATTACAAAAATATTACAAGTGATTGGCAAAAGATTCTCAGAGCACTCACGAGGTTGTCCGACAAATCTGGGAACTGGAAAGTAGGTTCGCCTGTATTTGGCCCGCACACACGCTCGATCAAACCCGCAGTGCTTGTGTGCGCTCGTATGTGTGCTTGGAGCTCGTCGGATGACTGACTAGAAGTTTTATCATTCCTATTTTGTTTGGCCTCGATGGCTGCGCGTGTTTACGTACTCCTGGCTTATGTTTAGAAACTGGTAAGTCAGCAGTCTTTGTTGAGGGTTCGAATCTTCTGAGTTGCGAATTTATAAATGAATATTAATTAAATCGCACAAATAAAATGTTTCCTCTTCATGTTTCAGTCTGAAATTTTCAGGAACTGTTCGTAGGAAATTCGAACTGTTCGTAAAAAACTTCGAAATTTATCCATACTTTTCTCATAGAAATAAGGATGTAATGTTTCATTTTTTTTATTTCGTAATTGAGACCTAGCTACAAGTTCATGACTTTTTTACAGATAAATTTTTTCCGTGTATTGGGGCGAGATAAGACACCTAAACTATTTTTTTTTATAGAAGATTATTTTTTGTGTATTTTGTACACATCAAAGATTATTTAAAGTCTTCTGAGAATAGAAATGATTATCACGACAAAACTTATGGAACGGGGTTTATAAATATGTGAAAGTATAGATGCAAGTAATAGCTCTTATATTAATTTTCTTATATATTTTAGTTTTTCTAATTTCAAGTTAATAAATAAGAATCATTAATTTTTAATTTATAATATATTTTTGCAACAGACTTTACAGTAGCAGCCATAGACTCTTCTAACCGTGAATATCAGTTTTTCTTTTGTGAGTTCTTACAATAATTTCAACTCTCCTTTAAATCTGTAGCTATCTTCGAAAATTGCACTCGAAAAGACTCAATTTCTTTTCGTTTTAAAATACCATAGAATAACAGGATTCAAACGGAAAAAATGTATCCGTGAAAAAGTCACGAACTTGTAGCTAGGTCTCGGATACAAGATAAAAACATGAAACATTACATACTTATTTCTATGAGAAATATATGGGTAAATTTCGAAGTTTCTTACGAAGAGTTCGAATTTCCTACGAACAGTTCCTGAAAATTTCAGACTGAAATATAAAGAGGAAAAATTTTATTTGTGCTATTTAATTTATATTAATTTATAAAGTCGCAACTCAGAAGCTTCGAACCCTCAACAAAGACTGCTGACTCACCAGTTTCTAAACATAAACCAGGAGTGCGTAAACACGCGCAGCCATCGAGGCCAAACAAAATAGGTATTATAAAACTTCTAACCACTCATCCGACGAGCTTCAAGCACACATACGAGCGCACACAAGCACCGCGCGTTTGGGCGAGCGTGTGTGCGGACCACGTACAGGCGAACCTACTTTCCAGTTCCCAGATTTGTCGGGCAAGCTCGTGAGTGCTCTGAGAATCTTTTCCCAATCACTCGTAATATTTTTGTAATTATTCACGTAAAAAAAAGTGATAAACCGTTTTAGAATTTTCACGTCGAGTTCGTCAATTCTTTCTCAAAGTTGGCAGATTATTTACGAAAATACATAAATATCCGATGAATTTTTCTCATATCCGAGACCTAGCTACTAGTTCGTGACTTTTTTACGGATAAATTTTTTCCGGGCACGTGTTGAAATTTTAATCCACGGGGCGAGAGAGAGGCGCTTGTAAGGTCAGCGGAGTTACGCAGTTTATGATTCGGCACTATAAGAAACCACATGCAAGAAGGAGAAGAAGAACGGTTTGGAGAGACCCGATTTACCCTGAAGGCCATTGAGGGTACCCCTGAAACGCCCGGTAAAGCGGGACTCCAGTGTATTTTGCGAGAAAATTCGGTGTCTCATTTGACCTTGTATGCTCATCTCGCCCGGTCTCTCCTATCTGGTGCCAGTTTACCCAATGGTCGCACCATTATTGGGACGCACAGTATGTTGCTTGTCGCTGTTACTGCAAGTTTTTTCGGCATTACAATGCGAATAGTAACACCCACAAACAAAATGGTTATGTGAACCAATGAAGTAGCAACGGCATATTTCACAAAACCAAGTAATTGGGCCTACTACCTACTTTTTCCATTGCAGTGGAGCGGAATCAAAATCGAGGTTCAATATAACTTATGAAGGCAATGCTTGATCGATTTTTGATTTTGATTTTTAAAAAATTCATTATTAATTTTACAGAGATCTGTTTAGGCCAATTTTTTAATTTTTCTTTTTTTAAACTTTTATGTTCATGCAAGTACTACCAAAAATTTCCATTTTTGCATTCTTGTTTTCTCTTGTACAAATTTGTCCTATGCTCAGTATCGTTTTTTATTTGATGCGCGGGAGCATTCGGAAGAAAATATTGTTCGAATTTGTTACGTTAATTGTTATAAACAAATTAAATGAACAAATAGTAAACGTTATGGATTTTTCGTTTGAAAAGTATATTTCTGCGTTAGAATTACTTGCTTTTAGCGACCTGTAGTCGATACTTGACCATGAAAATTTTCATCCGATATTATTTTGTTAATTTTATAAACAACTTTGATAAACAAGTTCACACTTTAGACATTTATAGTTAGAAATAAATCGTTTTTTCTCTTAATCTTCTTCAAATTATGTTGTCAGTTGTATTTAGTGGTGAAAATTTCTTGTTCGAAATTTGCTCTTAATTTCATAAACAAATTATATAAAAAAATGCCGCTTGTGGATTATATTTCATTTACAGTACAATAATAAAGAATCTTATATTAATCTGCAGACTAAATTTCCTTTTATTCAAAACAAATATAGTTTTTCAAATAGTGCATCACTGGAAAGAAATATTTGTACACTAAAAATGGATCCTGCGGTACTGAACATTAACTAAAGCTGAATGAAAGAAAAACATCTAATCCTAATATCTTTTTACATTCTCATCATTTATGATTCAGGCCGTCCGTCCGTAACACGATAACTCTCGAAAAATGAACGGATCGAATCCAGCTTTGGCACAGTTTTTTTAAGTCCTAAAAGAAAGAGCGAGTTCGTTAACCACCATTCCTTGACATGCTGTCAAAAAATCGAAAAATAGAAAAACGACGACAGATACATGAAAAAAGTTTAAGAGAAGAATTAAAAATCTTCATAATATCTACAATTTTTGTTTCAACCATTTTTCGATAGGACTCGTTTTTGTTTGTTTTATGCATCGAAAATGAATAAGTCGAAAATTCTAATTTTAAGCTAAACGACGACAGATAAGTAAAAAAGTTTAAGAGAAGAATTGTAGCTTTTTAAAAGACCTATAATTTTTCTCTTAACCAGTTTTTTATAAGACTTGATATTTTGGTTTTATTTTTTCGAAAATACTACGAGAAAAATCGAAAATTAATTTTTGAGCCAAACGACGCAAAATATGGCATAAAGTCTCAGGAAGTAATTATAGCTTTTCAAAGGTCCTAAAAAATTTTTTGAAACTATTTTTTGATAGGTTTTAATAGGTCATTTCGGTTTTATTTATCTAAAATACTATAAAAAAATAGAAAATTCACACTCACAGAAAGCTATTGCGCGTACTGTGGTATCGATTCTTTTTGGACCGATTTTTGAACTCGGATCGGATCGACAGTATTTGAAGTATCGATCATTAAGGATCGATACTTTTTCTCAGGATCGCCCATCACTAGAAAGTACTAAACTAAGGGGCGTCTACATGCCAAAGTTCGGGTAACTGCACTCATCGTACCATAAAGTACAGATATACAAATGTCCGTTAGCCAATCAGATTACTGTGTCAGTTACTTTATAGTACGCTGTACCCTAAGTAAAAATTGTATGGCCTAGGCTAAGAAGTGCTATTTTAGATATCGTTCAGAGTACCTAAAATCGCACTCATGATGGCGGTGTGATAACAAATGTCACTTATCCCTAATCACTAATAAAAAATAGGCTCTAATTATCTAAACAAGATTTAATTCTAGTATTTATGTAGTCAAATGAGGCAATTCAATTTTGAGGTTGGGTCCTGGTTCCATCGCCCTTAACCTTAAAAAAAGTTTTAATAGAACTTCTTTTAAATTGCATTATATCGTGTGATAAGAAATGTGTGATATTTCAAGTTATTGGAGAGATTTTTCTTCTAAAAATTTGTAAAATTCACGGTCAAAAAATAAATTCGCTGTCCTTTCCCCGTTTTGAATAGTCTAAAAATAATTCCCTGCCATTTCCTGGCTTTTTCCAGTCTAAAAACAATTCCATGTTATTTGCTGTTTTTCTCCGTTTCCTGGTCCAGCAACCACCCTGAAATAATTCAATTTTGAAGATTTACAATTTTTAAGTAAAAATGTGTAAAACTCGACATTTTAACTTTTTTTGTATAAAGTTGACGTATGCACTGCCTTGACTAAAGAGCAGGATTTTATTACTTTTTATAGTCACTAGGTATATTTTAATGGATAAAGTTCCGAATAGGTGAATTCTCCGATTTCCTTCAAACTTCGTATGTTTATGTATTTTGATGCAAATAGTGAATAGAAACACGATTTATATCTACATATCTTTGAATAATTGTATTGAAGAAATAATTATAACAATTTATTGACATACCCATATACATTGTCCCAGCAAAAGTTAAATTCTACATTTAAAAAACTCTCAAACACTGGAATGATCTACTATATGACGCTGAATTTCATATACGTCTTAAAAATTGATTAAGTCCTTGAATATTAAAAAGAATCGTAAAATTGCAACGATGATGTAAAACTACCTTGTGATGGGAATTTTCGCGGCAGCGTTCCATTTTTTAATATGGAGGGCGGATTAGGCAGCTAACCGACCAATAAGCGGAAGAGCAGGCAAACCGAGAGGGAACACGGAAGAAGGGTGGGGACGGAGCGACGAGCTGGTGGCATTCTCTCGTCCGGCCGCAAAAGGGAACGAAAGGAAATCTGTCTCTTGGACGAGGCTAGACGCGCGTCCTGTATTCCGTGACAGTTTTGAGTTCCCCTCCAAGGAGGGTCCAAGCCTCGCAACGAGTCGCCGGCTCGGTCAAGGGACAGCTCTAACAATGGGCACAGCCGATCCACGAAAAGTTTTGAAAGCCAGGAGTCGGATCTCGCCAAATTAACAGGTGTATTGGCAGGTATTTTCTCTGCAGGTTCGAGGCGGTCGCATTATACTAACGAAAAGCTTTTACCGGAATTCAAAATCCGGAGACCAATAATCTTATCGCAAGCGAATGGGTAGATAAAGTGAATGCATGCGTAACAATGTACGAATGGGACGATAAAACCAAGTTATATCTCTCCGTGTTAAAGTTGAAAAGAAATGCTAAGATTTGCATAGAGGGATTACCGTACCCCTTTTTATCCTGGGAGGCTCTGTCAGTAGCGGTCGCGAGGCAATTCCCAGGAGAAGTAAGTTTCGGGAAACTAATGGAGGAGGCGGTCTTATATGAAAGCTTGCCGAATCAAGAGCTCCCAACCTATTGCTTTATTAAACTCCGTAAAATAAACAAATTGAAGCTAGAGTTAACCGAGAAAACAATCGTCGACCTTATCGCGCACGGCATACAAGACGAAAACACACGAACCATAATATTAGCGGCACGTTGTAAAACGATACCTGATTTAAGCGCTCGATTGGCCGTTTTCCCGGAGCCAAAAATAGACGCGAAAGTCCAGGACGGCAGATCGTCACAGATGTCAAGGGACTCAAGTTCGCGTAACGAAGGCACTAGGAAGAATAACACCGCCACGGAAAAAGGGTGTTTTACCTGCGGAGAACAAGATCCTTTTAAACGTGATTATTCGGAGTATAAAAAACGCAAAGCCTTGAGAACCCAATCGGCGGGCAACGCTTCACATGACGACCAGAAGTCCGAAAGGGTCAAAGTTGAAACAGGCTCGAAAAAATGTGGTATTTGTGGACTAACCAATCATGTTGAAGAAAATTGTTTCAAGAAAGAGGTGAAAGAGAGAAACAAAAGAACCGAATGACGCCAAAGTGACGCTGCGTGCGCGCAAGGAAGTCGAGCAAATTGACTAGCGAGGCGCAGCCTGTATCTGTGCTTCAAATCGAGGCGACGGAGATGAGCAAACTGAAGAGGACGTGTTTACTCAACAGTATCGAGCAATTGTGCAACAGTAGACTTAGGTAGCGACTGTTCAATAATAAGCAAGAAAGAAGCCCTTTTATTAGACTTAGAGTTCGAACAGACTCATGACATCTTAACAGGTTTCAACTGCAATACCGTCGTACCAATTGCTTACACATCGATAGCGAAATTGGCGGTATACGCTTAACCATAAAGTTCTATATAGTACCCGATGACGAATTTTAACGATCGATTTTAATAGGTGGTAACGTCCTTCAACCGGGGATAGAAGTTGTCAGTGATGCAAAACAAATAAGGTTCGCAACAAAAGATACTAACTTAAGGCAAGAGCCAGGGCAGGCACATGAAGTAAATATAGTAGACACTCTAAGGCCAATCGGAGGGAATGATTTATGTACAGAAAACCTTACTCAGGAAGGGAGGGGAAGACTACTAGCGTTGTTGAACAGCTATAGAGGAACGGTCGCATTCGATATAACTGAGTTAAAACAAGCGAAGGTCGAGCGAATGAAAATCGACTTACTTAGTAACAACCCAGTGGCGCATAAGCCATATCGCTTGTCCAAGGATGAGCGCGAGAGATTAGGATCGTTCATCGACAAATTGCTTGATGCCGTAATAATTAGAGAAAGCGCATCTCCTTTTACTAGTACCACCTTTCTAGTAGGTAAGAAGGACAGTGAGGATCGGATGGTCAATAACTTTCGCGCTCTGAACAAAATAACAATACGAATGAATTACCCGCTCCCTTTGATTGACGACCTAATAGACAAACTGAGAGGAAAATCATTTTTTATTAGCCTCGATTTAAAAAGCGGATTCTACCAAATTCCAATACATCCAGACTCTATAGAGAAAACTGCGTTCATCACTCCTGGTTGTATGGTTATGGTTTGTACGAATATCTCAGAGTGGCTATGGGTTTAGCAAATGCAGCGGTTTATTTTCAAAAGATGATGAAGTCAGTGCTGCGGGATTCAGAGGCGGAGCCGTACATGGACGATGTACTATTGGCAGTATCTAACATTGAAGAAGGGTTTGAGCAGCTTGAAAAAATTCTAACGATATTCGCTGCGCATAACCTTTCAGTAAATCTCGAAAAGTGCAAGTTTTTCTTGTCCAAGATAGAGTACTTGGGTAAGGAAATTTCTGAGGAAGGCATCAGACCCGGAAAGCGTAAATCGCGAGCGATTGAAGAGGCACCTGAACCGACCAATGTTCAACAAGTTCGGCAGTTCTTGGGACTTGCGAGTTTTCTTCGAAAATTCGTAGTGAATTTCGCGATGAAAGTTGCACCGCTGACAAACCTACTAAAAAAGGACACGCCCTGACACTGGGGATGCGAACAAGTGGAGGCAATTACACAAGTAAAGAAAATTCTGTCTGCACGGCCGATTTTAGCCTTTTACGATCCCACCTGGGAAATCGAGGTGCATACCGATGCTAGCTCGTTAGGGGTTGCGGGAATACTGATTCAAAAGCACGGAAAGGAGAAAAGAGTGGTTGCGTATTATAGTCGCAAAACGACGGTCGTGGAACAAAAATATCACTCGTACGACCTAGAGACGCTAGCGGTGTACGCTTCACTAAAATTCTTGCGCATCGACTTGCTGGGAATCAAATTCACGGTCGTGACAGGCTGCATAGCTGTACGCGCCACTGCCAGCAAGAAAGATATCCAGCCGCGTGTAGCACGATGGTGGGTTTACCTGCAAGACTACAATTTTGCTATTGTGTATCGACCGAGAGCCCAAGTGGCCCACTTTGACTATCTAAGCCGCAACCCAGTTGAATACCTCTCTATCGAAATAACCGACGGTGAATGGATCAGAGCAGCTCAAGCTCAGGACCTGCAAATAGAGGATATCCGGAAAGTTCTAGAGTCGGGAGATAAGCAGCCGGAAGTTAAGCATTACTTCGAAGGGTTCGATTTGAAGGGAGGTGTAATATTTCGAAAAACTGAACAAAGAAATAAGTATGTAGTCCCCAAAGCAGCCAGATGGAGCATAGTGAAGCTTTGCTACGACGACCAAGGGCACTTCGCTCTGGAAAGAACACTCGAATTAATCAAATAAAATTATTGTTTTAAAGGGATGCGGCGATTCGTGAGCAAGTATGTTAAAGCGTGCCTTGATTGTTTATATTTTAGGTCAAAGTCTAGGCGAAAGCCAGGGTTTCTCCACCCAATCGAAAAAGTGGCAATACCGTTTCACACGCTGCATCTGGATCACGTTGCGCCGTTTTTTGGCTCAAAAAATAAAAACACACAACTACTGACCATAGTAGATGGGTTCACTAAATTTTGTGTACTCGAACCTGTTAGGGATACTAAGACGAAACACGTTTTGAAAGCACTCTATCAACTGTTTGCTCTATTTGGAGCACCAATGAGAATAATAACTGACAGAGGGTCAGCATTTACGTCGCATTCATTTCAGAGTTTCTGTCGAGAGCTAAATATCAAGTATATTCTAAACGCCACAGCTACTCCCAGAGCCAACGGGACAGTGCGAAAGGTTAAATCGTACTGTCCTGAGCTCGTTGGCGGCTACGTGTGCTGGTACAGTGGAATACACCTGGGACAGATACATAAAAAAGGTGCAGAGTGCTATAAACTGCACTTCGAACAGGACGACAAAGAAAACCCCGGCGCAGCTTCTTTTCGGCTATAAGCCCAGAGGAATAGGTGACGCTAAGCTAATGGCGGAGATTCAAAACACTCTGGACCAACTGGATTCGCACGAATTACGAAAGGAAGAAAGACAGGCGATAGATAAAGAACAAGAGGAGCAGAAGAAGAGGTTCGACGCTAAACGCTTCAAGACCCCCTAGTACAACGTAGGCGACGTGGTAATGGTGGACATCGTGGCTCCGGCAACGGGAGAAAGCAGAAAGCTTGCGGCTAAGGCGAAAGGACCGTTCAAGGTGACCGCTGCACTGCCAAATGATCGCTACGAGGTCACGAATCTCAGGGATTTGAGAACATAAAACCAAAAAGCGATATTAGCAGTGGACAAGCTTCAAAAGTGGGTTACTTTTGGCGCAATGGAATAATGGTGAGTGAATCAATGATCTAAATAAAAGGATTAATAAAATAAAAGTGAGCCGAGTCTCGAGAATTCGAACACGTTCGTAGGCAGGAACGGGTTGGTAACCGAATCTCGAAGCGGAGGCTGGATGACCCTAATATACACTCCAGGTCCTATAGAAGCCGATCCGGTTTTGTAATTCCTAGAACTGGTGGCCCACGCAGTTGCACAGCGGGCAGGACGAGAGACATTGCGACTCTCGCCTCGGAAGGGCCGCAGTGCGCGAGCACTCAGTCGAGTATATTGCGCAGTGTTATGAATTCCAATTGGAAACGGTTCAGACGGCCCTGACTGTTTACGTTTCGAGGGTACCGATTTAGTAACAAGACCAGTGCGAGGCAACCCCCGAAACTGTTATTGTATTGGACTTGGAGTGTACATATATTGGGGTTTTAAGCAATTTTTTCATCTGTTTGTCGTATATTCGAACCACAACCAAGATTTCCTCATTTTTATAGCATTTTATGTGTTTTATAACAAAGTTACTTAATAAATGTACACTGAGAGACCTTTTGTTAGAATAAATGAAAAAAATTAATTAGAATTTGGTATAAAATCGTACCAAAATAGGGAAAACCGAGGTTTTATTACACTTATTCGTATTACAGTACCGAAGTTTAATATTATCATACGACAGGGCTCTCCAGAAGGCAGTCAGTGACTGCAACGACTGCCAATGGCAGTCGCGAGACTAGGTCAAGCAGGCCCTCATAAATTTTCGTCGAACTAGTCCTTCGACTCGTCCCTAATCCTTCACGGTAAATTACAGTTTGAAATGAAAAAAATGAAATGTATTGTGAATTCAAATAGAAAAAAATCAGACCCTTCGGTGTGAACAATGAGCCGCAACGAGCCGTGACCGTAACGACCGTAACCCTTTTCAGGATTCCTGGAAAGCGAAGAAAAAAATGATAGAAAAAGTTTTGGGCAGTCATACACTTGTCGTGGCAGTCAGCACCTGCTGAAAGTGGTGAGCCCTGTCATACGAGTATTTAAAACACGAAGACGACAAAGTAGTATTCTAAATACGAAATATTATGAATCTCCATTTCAAGAATTAACACTATGAAAAAGTGATATTCTTTTTACTGAGTTTTCGAAAAATAATTTGAATAAGAAAAATAGTGAATATCATAATCTCGAAAACGTATTTTAGAAATTGATATTGTCTATATGAAGTTAACAGAAACCTAAGACGCATAGCAAACTATGAAATCCTTATTGTTGATTTTTCATATAGTTTCGTTTGAGAATGCTCCTCGAGTGTTTCCTCCGTTTTCCGATCGAGCCCGATTGAGCAGAGCCGAATATGGAACGCATGGAACACCGGCCGCGGTCGGTTCAAATCCAATTCGGTTCAATTAGATTTAAATTAGATTGATGTATCAATTAGATGTAAATATTGTAAAATCTCATTATTATTATTTTTAAGAAATTACTTGAAACAAAAAATTCGCTGAACGAGAAAATTAATTATACCTTTATTTTATTTCTATTCTCTACTCCAATCCCTGTCCAGATTTTTCAAAACCAAAAGCGTTTTCTGATACCAAAAATTGTAAAAAGAGTATTTAATGCTTTAATTTTCAAAATCACAAACTTCTTTTTTAAATAGTCA
Source organism: Andricus curvator (assembly GCA_932195095.1). Lineage (NCBI taxonomy): Eukaryota > Metazoa > Arthropoda > Insecta > Hymenoptera > Cynipidae > Andricus > Andricus curvator. Next base: position 99,426 of record CAKNYM010046833.1, on the reverse strand, counting down.
ACAATGTTTTATTACTACAATCTTTTAACAGTTAGAAAATATATATTTTTTTAAATTAATATATAATATTGTACACATTATTTATATCTGACTCCTTAGTTCTGTCAAAAGATGCTTGGTAGTAGTGAAAAAGGCGCTTTTATCACATGCATACCGAAAGGTTATGTTTCACAACATTTTAAATAAAAGTTAACTCTTTCTATTTTCAATTCATTCATTTACTATGGGATTCAAAACATGAGGAATTTTTTCTCTCGAAATTTATACACTAAGATAATAAGATTTAATTAAATGAGTGCAATTTATAAAATATTACATCTAAATACACTCAGGTTTATTATAATGAGTTACTGAGATATCAGATTGGATAATGTTATTCATACAAGAATATTATCAGTTCCTTTAAAAAAAATGTATTTTATAAAAAATCAATTCAATCATTGAAAGTGATAAAATGTTTAACCTATCTATTAACCAAATTTTTGAAGCAACAAATCACTCGTGAAACAGGGCCCAGATATTTTTCATACTGCCCTGAATTGTCAAGCGACGCAGCTTTGCCGAGATTTTTGCCAAATATTCCATAATATAAGTTAGCCGTGGGGTTTAGTTGTTAGGGATAAAATGCGTTAGTGCTTCGGGTAAGTTAGGTTCGAATCTCGCCGCAGCCATTCCGATTTTTCATAGCGATTATGTATGTAGTGAATAAATTAAGCATATAATAATACAAATTATATTTGTACGCGTGTTTCCGTATATAATTATATTTAATTTATGTATTTAGTTCCTTCTTCTGAAGGGTGAATCTTTTGGTGGAGTGAGTTATTTTTCATATAGTCGTTTGAGATTCTCATATGCTTTGTCTGGCAACTTCAGAAGATGTTTTCACTCTTTCGAATAAATTGTATTACTATCGTTTTAATTTCGTTTGTCAACTTTGATATAGTGAATTTTAAATTCTCGCAAGTTTTATAAGAGTTAATGCAACATCCTTTCCATTTGTTCAAACAAAAATATTAATTTTGCCGGCTGAAAACCACTATGTACATTAATTTTTGATACGCAAAGCCTGTTTTCCCTATTTTGGAACGATATTATACTAAATTCTCATTCATTTTTATGATTTATTCTAACAAAAAGTCTCTCAGTGTACCAGAAAAACAGTGCTTCTCTTATAGTTGCTAGCAACTCATATTATTTTCTAATACAGACCTACAACAGTGTAGCTGTCATACTTTTTCTGAGCATTTTTTGTCGATAAAATTAGTTTTTTACAGGTTTGCACCATAATTAACACACTATACAATCTGATACCACGAAACATTCCATCCTAACCTACTGTCTGCTAACAAGCGTCTAGGGAAAAGGAGAGTATTTGGTTTTGTGCAGGGCATGCGCACTGTGACCTTTCAGCCGCTTGCATTCTGCGCGCCATAATTTGAATTATGAAGACGTCAAATTGTAGTTATTTCACTACGAAAGGAAATAACGCTCAGTTTTTTTTTCAGATTAAACGTAGTTATATATCGGTCTTCTACTTGAAACTTAAACTACTAATTTTCTGGTAAGGAATTTTAAGCTTGAAAGAAAGAATTTAAACTGACAATCTATAAGTACTCTCTTATTCGAAAAAAATTTTTATGGCTTGAATTTTACACTATTATTTATTGCGAAACTAAGTATATAGGTATAAAAGAATTATTAGGACTAGGATTAAGTTCTTTTGACTTCTATAAAAAATTATAAATATTTGGTTATGCGCGCTACGGTCTTTCAGCCGCTCCGATTTAGCGCGCTATGGTTTGAACCTCAGAACCAAGTTAGTGACAAATGTGACTATTCCCAGTACAGTGTATACAATCGTTACAGTTACGTAGTTAAATTGTGTTACAATGTTTTGTGAAACTTGCAATATTACTTTCACTAGATTCTCTAATTATAGAATACACGTAAAACGGCTTCATCCTGGTAAGAAAAAAAAATCTTTTCTAAATAGAACCTAACATTAAACATAAACATTTTTCTCAATTTGTTTCTAATTTAATTGTAGCGGAGTTTGATAAAGTTCCACCTCAGAAAAAGAAAAAAAATGCCATGGCAAAATGTACTAAATGCCACAAGGAATTTAAAAAGCCCTATTATATATTCTATATATTCGTCGCCCTAAAGTGATAGTACGCCATGTCCCTCAACTGTCGAACTGAAAAAATGAAGATCAAATTTTAACCATAATATACTCTGCGAAAACGTTCTCAAATGTCAAAATAAGTTTATCGGTCAGGTGGATCAGGTGGATCAAATCAAAGCGCTCGATGAATTGGAAGCAGTGATGAGACTTTGTGCACCTGTTCAACCAACGATAGAGGCTGTCAGGAATGCGAGGACCCTATCAGGAAATAAGTGCACATTGGCGGTGCAACACAACAACAAAATCGTCCCACAAAGGCGTTTTTTCTCTACAAAGAAAACGAGAACAAAACCAAAGAGAGCCTTGAGTAATCCTAACAGTCAGGACAGTAATAAAATTGCATTGCAATTGATGGCTGCCAATGTAGATGACTCGCAATAAAGTTTATTAAGTACTTAAACATTTAGTTTTATTTTTATTTAAAAATTTTTGATATTTTTAAAATTTTATTTTTGCCGTTAAAATTATAACACATTTTTTCTATAAAGCAAGGGAACTCAATCCTAATCCTAATATTTAATAAGAGAACTTCTTGAAAATTGTAAAAAAAACACTTATAGATTGTTAGTTTAAATTCTTTCTTTCAAGCTTAAAATTCCTTACCAGAAAATTATTAGTTTAAGTTTCAAGTAGAAGACCGATATATAACTACGTTTAATCTGAAAAAAAATATTTACTGAGCGTTATTCCCTTTCGTAGTGAAATAACTACAATTTGACGTCTTCATAATTCAAATTATGGCGCGCAGAATGCAAGCGGCTGAAAGGTCACAGTCCGCATGCCCTGCACAAAACCAAATACTCTCCTTTTCCCTAGACGCTTGTCTGTCTGCTACACTAAGAGGTTAGGTTAATGCATATGAACAGGTGGCCCAATCCGTTCCAGAACAGTGGTTCGTTCCGCCCCGTATGACACTTTCAAGTAAAGTCAAAATTTCACCTATTTCTGTTTCAGAATTATATATATATATATATACAAATCTTCTGAAAACTATAAGTTTAACTAATAAATAAGCTATCTAAATAACTAGTGGAAAAACGTCTAATGTATGTGATTTTGTGTGATACTTGGCCTTTCTAAAAAAATGCAAAATATCAGAACACAGCTCTTACAATTTTAACTCACTATCAACTTCATTTTGCGTTTGATTTAAAAGTATGGCGTTATTGAGTAAGTTTATACATAATTTAAAACAAGTAATAAACGAGAATAACCTGTCAAGTGCCAGGCGAGGGAAAACTTAGATTCTTCTAGCTAGAAAATCTGGCTGCGGCCTACAATGGGGCGAAATGAAAAAACGATGTTCAAAATAACCTGTAGGTCACAATTCGTCAACGATTTTCAATTTTTTTTCCAAAAAATTCAGCATTAAATGCTCAAGAAATCTGTCCAGGCCGATTTTTGAATTTTTGTTTGTTTACATTGTTATAGAGCTGCATGTAGCGAAAAAAATGTTGATTTTTTGAATTTTTATTTTTATTTCTCTATGAAAATTTTTCTCAGGGGCATCAGCCCTCAGGTTTGATGCACAAGGGTCGGTGGAAGAAAAAAAATTTGTTGACATGTCAAGTTATTTGTTATAAACAAATATTTGTAACAAATAGACAGTATGATGGATTATGTTTTTGTGAAGTATGTTTATGCATCGAAATCGCTAGTTCAGAGCAACGATGTAAAATGTGATCATAAAAATGTGGTATCCGATACCATTTGTTAACTTTATCAACAAATAATGTAAACAAATGCATGATTTGAATGTGGATCACAGGCAATGAGATTCGAAGACAATCAGAAGAAAATTCGGTTCGTTTCTGCCTAAAACTGTTCAAATCATGCATTTGTTTATAATAATTGTTGATAAATTTAACAAATTATATCAGATGACAAAAACACATCATTGTGCATCACAGGCAGTGAGATTCGAAGACAATCGAAAGAAAATTCAGTTTATTTCTGCCTATAACTGTAACATATAAAGTTATTTGTTGCAAATATTTGTTTATAACAAATAACTTGACATGTCAACAATTTTTTTTTCTTCCACCGACCCTTGTGCATCAAACCTGAGGCATGATGCCACTGACAAAAATTTTCACAGAGAATTAAAAAGAAAAATTTTAAAAATCAACATTTTTTTCGCTATGTGCAGCTCTATAAAAATTTAAACAAACAAAAAATCAAAAATCGGCCTCGACAGATTTTTTGAGAATTTAATGCTGAATTTTTTGAAAAAAAAATTGAAAATCGATGAAGAATTGTGACCTACAGGTTATTTTGAACATCGTTTTTTCATTTCGCCCCACTTTGCAGCCTAGTAAGAGCCAATATTTAGGCATGAAAAGGAAATTTCTACTAGAGCTTTTCCCATTTAAAACCCGTGCTAATTCCAAGAGCCCGGGGCACGGTCTGTAATGTTGAAAAAAAAATAAAATAAAATTACGGATTTCCTTTTTCCGGAAAATGAAAAAATTGCGGGAGATCTGCCACCAAAAATCGAAAGTTGAATTTTTGGACCATCCTAATGTACTCATATGGACTCTAATTCTCCTGAATTCTTCAGCGTTAATACTGTTCAAGACTGGTCAATTCTTCCTAATTCGGGGGAGTGAAAGCCACACTCGAACTCGCCCCGATTCGAGATGGCGAATTTGATTAAGTGTTGATTTACAGTAAAGTCCCACTAATTTCAAGTCCCACTAATTTCAAGTCCCCCTTATTTCAAGACCCGCTTATTTCAAGCCCCCTGTATGCGGTTATCTCAAATTACGCAGTTCCGTCTGGCTGACAAATGAAAAAAATAGGTCCAAACAGCGCCCTCGTTGGTTTAAATTGAGTATTTTAGGATGAGGTCATGGGAATGCAGACTTTTTGGAGAAAGTATTCTAAACGTAAAAGTCGTAAATGTACAAATAGTAATATTTCGCAGGTGTGGAATGTATTTTCTCAGTCACGTTCCATTCTTTTGTCGATTCACGACCTTTCAGTTTCACGAAATAAAATAAAACATCCTAAATTTCAGATTAGTGGCACGTCAAATTAGTAACCTCAAATTTCGGAAAGTTGCTTGTATTACGTGACACTGAAAGGTCATCACTTGAGCAGGGAATGGGACATGACTGAGAAAGTGGATTTTGCACTTGAGAAATATTACTCTTTAGACCTTTATCACTTACCTTTAACTTTAGAAATTTTCTCCAAAAACTCGTGTGCAGTAGTTGCAGTCCTATACTGCAACCTAACCTTTCTGACGGCTGACATTTCGACCTAGCCTAGCATTGCCGCGAAATATTTGAGACCGCGACATTTTCAACTGCACAAATCGGGGCCGTCTCAAACATTTGCAATTGGAATACATAATATTGTGCAATCTCAGCATGTGAGTAACTGTATCTTTGTCCCTATGCTGCTGGTGTTTTTCGTGCGAGAGTCGCAACCGTCTCTCGCCCTTTGAGCTGAAAAACTGCGTGGGCCAGCAGTGCTAGGAATCTCGGGTCTATTTATGTGTTTTATTATTGATAGTATTTATTAATTTCAAATCGACCGCGGTTTTCGACACATGCGCAGTTGAAAAAGTTGCTTAGAGCATGCGCAGCGATACAAGGCCACGCAGCCAATGAAAGGCGCTTGATGAAAAGAACCTGCCCACTCGCGGTAGAGGTGGGGGCCCCTCTAGGCTTGAAAATAACGAATACCTATGTTTCAAGGACGCGGGAATATGTGAGACTTTACTGTATTTAGTTTCATTCGTAATAGGAGAACCAACACTGAAAAAAAAACTTATTTGAATCAAAGGAAATTTCTTTGATTCAAAGAAATGGTAGAGCAGAATATGGCCGAAGAAATATTTCTTCAGATTAAAGAAATCTTTTGTTTGGATCTGAGGAACGCCATGCTTAAGGCATAGAAATACTTACTCGACACTGTAAAATATGCGTTGAGTGAAATAGATTTGTTATTGACTGTAATAAATAAGTATTTGATATGATAGGTGAGTTCCGTAATGTAAAGAAGTATGGTGTAAGTCCAAGAAGATAATTATTACATACAAATAAATGTAACTCGGAAATAAATATTTATTTGTTTCTAAGATGCGGCATATTGTTAAAAAAAAAAGACGTAACAGAGTTGAGAAAATATTAATTGATTCAAAGAACAATTTACTCAAACAGAAAGTTCTCCTATTGTTTAAAAATGTTGAATAGTTAAAGTATGAAAATGAAGCAGGGCCATTCATTGAAAAAAAATAGTCAATGCAATTATAATGATTATTATTTATAATAATATATTTATTTTCATTTTCGCGGAGTAGGAAAAAGAATTTCAAGCAAGACCAACTGACCAATGCTTAGGAAGACCGATAAACACCAATCACCACATTGGCGGTATATGTCTGAACTACTCAGTACAAATAAGGAATTTTACCAAAATATTTTTTCGAACGAATGGTGTATGAAGTTATTTCAAAAATATATTTCTTCACTTGAAGGAAATATTTATTGGACATAAATCGCTTCACTCTATTTATTAAAAGAAACATATCTTCCAAGTTAATAAATTATTACTTAAGTGAACAAATTACTTTATTCGACTAATGACACGTTCTATTAGAACGAAAGAAATATCTCTTTCACTTAATTAATATTGCTTTCATTTATGTCAATATTTCTTTGATTCAAAGAAACCAAAATATTTGTTTCACGCATCGATGAGTTACTTATTTCAAATGAAATATTTTTTAATTCAAAGGCTCAAAATTATTGAACTAAAAAAATATTTCTTTGGATGCGAAAGCAAGATTTAAGGAAACTAGGTTCTTAGTTTCAAAGATATCAATTCCTTGAGTTAATTATCTCATATTCTGAGGCCAAGAAATATTTCTTTATTTCAAAGAAATGGCGCCCTAAGAAATGATTCCTTTGAATCAATGCACGAGTTTGTTGCTTTTAAACAATATTTAGTACAATTAAGTAAACGGTTTTTTGACTCAAATGAATACAATCAAAGAAATGCATTTCTTTGGATCCAAAAATTTTTTTTCTCAGTGAACCTGCGAGGCACAAAGGATCCGTTGTAACTGTTGAAGAAATAGTTCCGTAGCTCAGTGGCGGTTCTTTTCACTGTTACACGAGGGAATACTGATTCAAGTCTCGACGCATGCACTTTTTATTATTTTTTTTTTAATTAACCTTGACGACGCATTCATATGAATTCACATGCATTTAATTCGCACAATTTCTGTTCATATCAAATGCCTCAATTCGTTGCAACGAATCAGCAAGCAATATTCAGGCGAATTCAAGAATGTTAATTCTACCCAATTAGTTTTTTACTTGGATTATTGTACTGTGCACATGCGCATTCGCTGCGCTCCTTCTGTTTTGTAAATGGCTACTTTCAGAACTAACAAAAGGACGCTGATAAAACGCGTAAATCATGCCTGCGTTACATAA
>CAKNYM010046833.1:57120-91688 GCA_932195095.1 Andricus curvator | reverse complement strand
ATATATATATATATACAATATCTCATCAAAGTCTCATCGTAGTGGCCTGTGAAATATTTGTATTTGTATTTATTCAAAAAAGTCCCTAGGGCTAAATAGCCCTCTGAGCAACAGGATATACAAGGTCATTACAAATTTGTGCAAGAACTGATCGGCAGTATACTTGATTAATCTTAAAATTTAATCTATGAACTAAATTAAATAAATAAGCAGAGTCGACCTCAGAGTAAGTATCAGATTAGTGATAAGATTATTGCGTAGTAATTAACATTAAGTGATTAATTAATTAGTAGCCCTCTGTGCATGTTAAGGTATAAATGAAGAATGACAAACTGTATGCATAAGAAATAAATATTTGCAAAAGATAATGAATATAGAAAGAAATTCGAAGATGAAATATTCAAGAACTAAAAATGATAGTTTACCAGTGAGTAATTTCAAGAGTTGGATTAGAAGTATTGTACAAATATCATGTCTTCCTCTTTGTTTTATGTTGAATTAATTTTCAGAAATTTTTAAGATTCCGGTTAAGAAAATTATTGCTCCAATTAATAAGAATTCTTTTTGAATTATTTTTAATTCTCATATAAAAAGTTATATAGTCCTGCAGAATTAAAATTAGTAATTTCGGAACCTACATCTTCGATTTTTGCGTTACCGCTATAATGCTTAGCGCCATGTTTGACCCTGTAGAGTGTAGGCCCATGCAAACTCATAAATTTCATTGGTTGAGCTCTCCTTCGAGCTCAGAGCGAGCTCAAAGCATTAAGTATTATTAAATTTCTAAGTTCTTCGCTTTGTCTTTTAATTGGACCCATGGAATATGGAACCTGAAAATATTGAGGTAAGTATTCAGTTTCATTGCTTGGTTTTGGTATATGATATTAGTTGTCAAAGAATGATCCGTCAAATTACTTTTATTAATAATTACTTGTCAAAGAATGAACTTTGAAATGTAACATTACAGAATGCGTGTTTGTGCATAGTGCCGCCAAGGATATTATTCCTTGGTTCTGCGTTTCATCACTGGACATATTAGCCAATAGATCTTTTCATTTCAATTCGGAAGCAGCTAGAAGTTAGTAACGCACATACGCGTAGCCAAGCCAGTTCCCCATAATTTTAAAGTTTCGGCCCTACTCTGTAAAATGTATGTAAATGTGTAGTATTTTAAAACTTTTTTTAAACCATAATAACGCATTTTGTGCAAATCTAATGAAGAATAATATACAAGAACTTAAAGATGATCAATTAAGAAAATCAGTATCCTGTAAGAATCGTCGGATTGACAAAAACAAAATATTAGATGAGGGAGAGTGCAAGAGTGCGAGGTTATGATTTCCATATATGTGGGCGTCCGTATGAAAAGGGCCCTTTTGGCCGGTTCTAGTTTAGGAGATATTTACATTTTTCTACGTTGAGGTCAAAATGATTATTTTCGGTTTTGAGTGGGGTTTTTTGAAGTTACAACTTCAAAAATGCCCCGGTGACTCGTTCTTTAACTTAGAGGGTTCGTTTTCGACCTAAAATTCGGGGAATTTATCTGACTATATGAAATATACGTAACTCCATACTGGCCAAAAATGCCGTTTTTATGTGGACGCCCACATATTTGTTTTACAGCACTATAAAAGAAGGTATTCTTATAGCATATTCCACTGGTTAGACTTTTCTTAGCACCAATCACGAATCTCCTTTTTGGCAATCTGACCGCAAAAAAATCAAATTCCTACATCCGATTTATGAAGGACCAATGACTATTGATTTCGCTACACGAGATCGTGTAGGTGGTGTAGGAGAAACTAGCAAAATAGACGTTTTTTACAAATCCGGTGCAAAAATTCGATTTTTTCTTAGGTTAAATTGCCAAAAAGGAGATTCGGAATTGGTTCAAAAGCTACACAAGTGTAAGAAAATGGTAACCAGTGAAATATGCTATTAATAAAATATTTATTTCATCACTATATTTTGCATCCATAATTTAAAAAAAACCAGTATTTTTTCAAAAAAGTCGGATAGATGCACATTATAGAAGTTAGGTTAAAATGTGGTTATGAACATATAATTTTGCATTTTGACCATTTTTCATGGTTCTTCTTGCGAACTATTAAATTTATTTATAAAATATGATAATAATTTAAATAATTTTTCTCTGTGGTAATTTGCTCATGCTGAAAACACCAGTTCTCATAAGATCACTGAAGTTAAGCATTGTTGGGCGCGGTTAGTATTTGGATGGGTGACCGTTCAGGAATACTGCGTGCTTTTGGCCCGTCGTGGGTGTGGTGGGCCCACATTGGTAGTAAATATCCACCTAGAAACACTACCCGAATCGGGTAGTGAGGCAATGAACTTTCGAGTTCGAACTGCTAATCTATGTATGTATGTATGTATGTTAATTTGGTCATGATATTAATATTCTTTAGAGTTTCGGACTAGTTTAGCAAGAGATTTTTTTTAGATTCTGTTTTGGCCAATGATATTTTATAGGTGCGTGAAATCGTTTTTTTTTTATTCTTGAAAGTAGTATGACTTACTGTTTGAAAATGTAACTATTGCTCTCGCGAGGTGTACGGTTAACAATGGATCAGTCGAGTTTACGCAGCGTTCAAACCAAGATTCTTACAATTTTCTTTTTTCCTTGTACAGTGATAAAAGTGCGTCATGGGATATTATTTGTTAATTTTATGAACAAATGCATACTGGATATTTATGAGGACGGTGACTGGCAATTGCGGCCGCTAAGGTCTCTATGCGCGTGTGGAGATACACAAGACGATGGTTCTAACGGTGGTAACGAATGCGTTTCGAATTATATCAGTCTTTCATAACGCAGCGTTGAGGTGATAGCTTAAAGCACTATCTTCGAAATGCCAGGTGTGCATTTGGCATACAAGGTATATCTCCACTCTCCTAAAGCGTTTATAATCTTCCAGGCATATGTTTTATGTTGATTGGGATTTTAGAAAATAAAAAAACAATCCATAGACTAGCACGGTTACGACAGCAGTCGATTTTTTATGAGCTGTATCGCGAAAAATATTAAGTTTTTTAAAAATTTGTTTATTGATATCTCTAGAACTCCATCAAATCTCGAATGGACTTTCTCTTGTTTTTTGATCATTCGATTTTTGATGGTTTTTTCTCTCCTGAAAAATTCATCCCGACGGACTCACATGCTTTTGCCGCTACACCCTTCATTTGTAGATCTGATTTTCAGAAAGATACAAAACAACTTCAAGCAATGAAAAGTCAAATAAGAGAAATGAAGAATTAAAGAGCACCACATTTTAAAAGTGGTCAAAGAGAGAAAAGAGAAAAAGTTAAGTAAATCACATCTTGTGTAAAGTTCTTTTATTTTTTATATTGACATATTTTATGAGCGATTGCCGTGAAGTTGACCATTTTAGACAATAAGATTTTCAAAAACAACAAAATTTTCAAACCGCCTAAAATATTAAAAAAAAAATTAAGGATCAAGGAACGTATTTGTCATGGATATGAATTTACACCAAAAACCTGTGGGACAGACTTTAAAGTGATTTTGACAATCCTCAACTCTAAAATATTTAACTCTACTTTTAATTTTTATCGCTTTCAAGTTAATATAAGTAACATCTGTAAATTTCAAATATTTAACAAATGGTGTGAATATTATTTCACAATTTTTCATTTTAAATTTGTAGCTTCGAATAGGTGCGTCACAAGACATTTTGCGTACTTTTTTATTTATGATTTCTAAACGAAGTCGTCAACAATTTTGAAACTTTATTAAATTGTGCTTTGTTATAATTTTAATATCTTAGGGCCGATTTCACCAACTCTGATTAAATACATGATTATCTAATCATGATTATTCTTTAATCGAGGATTTAATCATGATTAAATTGTAATGCGTTCCACCATGGACATTTTAACTCTGATTAGCTAATCATATAGCCTTTTCGTGGTAACTCTGATATTCTCTTGTAACGACGATTCTGGTTAGCCGCTCCAAGAAGAACGCTTAAGTTTCTTGCGCGCGCACGGTACAAGCTGACGACATTAACCAAGTCATGTGACATCCAGCAGAAGTCTTTTTTGTCAAAGCATGCGTGCTGTATTATTATTTATATTGCATTTATATATTGCATTCATTTATTTAATGAAGCCTTAAATCTTTTTCATAGGGTTAAAAATATAGCAAGAAAATAACTTTCTTCAAAATTTTCGAATAAATCGCTGGGTAGGTCCCAGGTTTCGAGCAATTTTCGCAAATCAAACACTTCCATTTCTCTTACAGATGTCTGAAGTTACGCGAAAATAAAACTGGCGACGGTCTGGAATTGGTGGAAAACCAACCCTTTTCCAGCTGGCCCAATGAAACTTCCAAATTTTCAAGGCTTCGCTTAGCTTACACATTCCGAGCAAACACGCTGATACATTCAACGATTCACCACCATTTTGAATGTCTAAAGCTAAGTGGCACTGCAGTGCCCCGAAACTAACGCGGATGAATGAAGAACTATTATTTGTTTGAATCAAATAAATGCGTTCTTTAATTTAAGTATAAAAAGTTTAAACAAAATTTTTGTTTGACTTAATGAAGTCGCTTATTTGAATCAAACAAATCGTATCAAACAAATAATTTGTTTTATTTAATGAGGTTCAATATCTTCCATATATTGAAATTAAATAAATGTTTTGTTAATTGAAATAAAGAAGGTGTGTTGAATCAAAAAAATGTATTCAAACAAATCTTTTTGTTTGAATCAAAAAAATCGTTTTCTCAGTGCATTCAAATTTCAACTACGAAGTACAGTTCGGAAGATATTTGTATCAATTTGTCACACTTTCATGTTTGTGAATGAAGTATCACCGAATATCGTTTGACCGAACTAGAAATGAAACTTTATCGAAGTGTCCATATGTCCCAAGTTTACCCAACTGAGTTTGGTAAAGTTTCTCGAACTATTTTTCTCCGTGTATAAAAGGGAGAATCGAGTACTTTCGTGATCGTGCTCTGTATATTCGTTTTAGTGGTGGATATTGATCTCTGGTTTTAACTGGGTAGCTGAAATCGCATTACTGACCCAGGAATATAACAGTACGTTTGCATGGAACTCGCTTGGACAAGCCAGGAAGTTGTTTAAGTATCTTAACATCGAAGCGTGAAAAACTGAAGAAGAGTCGTCTTGTTGTAGAGTAGGAAGTCGGTCGAGGGTCGAGCATCCCGCAGTTAACGGTCACTACTTTTCACTTTTTAGATTCGCAGGCGCGTGGATATCAGCGTGTTTCGGTAATTTTAATCTAAAAAACCAAAGGTCCGTTATAGTCAGGCATCTAGAACAATTACCAAGGAAATTATGCCGATAATTTAGGAATTAAGAATATATCAAAAGATTCTAACAAATCTCTATTGAAACATTGAAAAAAGTTACTTGTACCAAGTGAATTTTACTTGCCTCAAGTAAATGAAAGTCCTGAATATATGCAAACGAATATTTATTTGAGTTTAATCAATATTTACACCACCTATTGGTAGGAGGGGAATGTTTCCTTGAATCAAAGAAATATTAATTCAAGCCAAAAATATACATTTTAGACCAAATAAATGACTCATTATTCCAAATGAATGTGCCATAAATGGGAATGAATATTTCTTTTAACTGAGGAAATGCTTATTGATGGAAAGAAATTTATTTTAAAGTTAAACAAATGTTTTATAGGCTGAAAAAAACTATTTCCCCACATCAAGTTTTTGAATATTTGAGGCAAAAAAATGTCCAACTGATTGAACTAAATATTTATTTGGCCTAATACATGCGGGAATGTAATAATGTAGTTCCTTCTTCAATTGTAGTACATTTTTTCCTAAATGAACAACTGGATTCTTTCAGGTTAAAGTATAATTAACATTGTTATTATTGTAAATATTTAATTTAAATAATTCATATAATTTAAAATCTTAATGTACCTGAAACAGAAAAATTTGCCGAAAAATCCACTTCTAGCAGGAATCGAACTTGGACCCGTCGAGTGAAAGCTGTATTTAACCCTCAACCATAAATGTCAAATAGATATTTCTTCAAATCGAATACATGGATACTGAATTTAACAACATATTTGTTTAATCTAAAGAAGTATTAAATTGAAACAGATTACGCCAGCATTATTTAATAAAATATGTATTTATTTCGGTTAAATGAATGTCCATTTATCTTAATGAAACATTTATTTATTTGTTTGGAATAGTCTCCTTCGTATTCTACATTGAAAGAAACATTGCTTCCAACAAGATTAATAAATATTTTATTTAATAAAATAATTATTCCGTTGGAATAAATGTTTATTTTATATTAATAATTTAATTTTACTAAGCGAAAGAAGAATTTCCTTTAACTAAAGAAATAAATGTTTGTGTAAACACAATATTTTATTCGTCTAAAGAAAGGCTTCATTGGTATAAATGCATCAACTCTTTCTATCAAATAAATATCTTTCTAACTCAAATAATATTCCTTTTAAATCAAATCATTATTTCTTTGATTTAAATAAACCTAAAGACTTGATTCAAGTACGGAGAATTTAATTGGTTCTAATGCATCCTGCTCAATTCAAAGAATCGAACTCGTTGAATCAAATATTTCTTTGGGGGACTAATCCGGTTTCAACGAATCTAGAGCTTTTGAGCCAAAGAAATCATTTTCTTAAATGTATGAAATATTTATTTTACAGTGAAGTCAATCCACTGAATTTTGTGTGAAATATCTTATATAGAGGCAGACTTTTCGTTAAATTCTGATCTTTATGTCAATTTAAAGTTCACTTTAATTTTGAAATTTGCGATTCAATTTCGTAGAACAAATGAAAAAATTTAAAATATTTCAAACACTTCAAATTTTTAAATAATTTATAAAACAACTAAATATGGTAGTAACTTTGTTCTGCTGCTAAGATTTATATGGGATTTATTAGGACAACTCGTTATAAAAGTTTTAATAATGTATCAAAAATGAATTGTTATGATCAGATAATGTCAAAATGGTGTGGGAGACATTGCATTGAGAATAATAATAATAATACATTTACATTATATAATCCTGAATTTTTCAGGTCGTATCTATTTTTTCTTCAGTTAAAAAAGAATTACTGTTATACTTTAAAAGTCACTTGATATGACAAGTAATTATGTAATTTCAAACTAGTTCAATTCCTTACTCTTCAACATGGTTATACTTGTAATTAGAAATAGCACAATTTTGAACAGTTCATATAGAAAATTTTCAATATTAAAGGTAATTGAGTTTCAAATTGTTAATTTAGAGAGTTTTTAGACTACAAATGTGTAATATATTTCTGATTGCCCGCTTAAGCTTATAAAAATGGCTTAATTTTTAATTCTCAATTTAGAAAATGATTTTCAGGTCTATTAATTTTGTATTGTTTAAGTTAAAATATTTCAGAAAGCTAAAAATATAAAAACTACCGTTTCTATTGTTTTCCGAAAATTTTTCAGTTTTGGCGGTTTGAAATTATAAAAATTGTATAATTGGGTTATAGGGTCGTTGGAAAAAAATTGTATTTGTTTTTCAAGTTCATCTTGAAATATAAAAACAGGTAACTATTTTCACTGTAAAGAAAAGAATTTTTGTGAAGTCTCTATTTTTTAGTATATTCTAAAATCGGTACATTTTTAAATATAAAAAAAAAACACAGTCATTGCTTAGTAGAAGCGCTGCGCCAAGAAATCTGTGAGCTGTTTCGACTGTGTTGATTTGAGATTCGGATATTAGCCAATAAGGCCATTAAAATTAACTTTCGCTTTTCTTCTCTGATTGGTAGAAGCGTTTCAACAACTCAAGTGGGTAATTTATTATCGAAAAATGCAATTGTTGTAAATCATACAACAACCCTGTTTAAAAAACTATTCAAAAAACCATTTTAAAAACTCCCAAATATAAATAAAAAAGGTCTCGGGGAATTTTAATAGCATTAATTCATTCTGCAGTCCTCAAAATAAAGTAAATTCATCAAAAGGACTTACTATATCGATTATGACTAGTTCTTTTATTCTAGGTCCTTTGGAATATTTTAATTTCAAATAGTTAATTTTGTTCATGTTTTTTAACATATTTCAAAATTTGAGCTCCTTACATTTAAAACTGTTCACTTTGTGGGCCTAAAAATAAAAATTATTCATATTTAATAGCTTTTATTTTGAATGTATACACATTTTATTCGAAACCACCATGTTATGAGCCTATAACGCCCCCAGAAAAGTGAGCGTTAGATGGCACTTTACCGAACCGTGCAGCTGGCGGCAGATAACTAGTTCCAAACGCCGCCACACTGTCAGATAACTACTTCCAGAAATGGCCACTAAATAACGCGCAATGTATTCTCTTATTTTACTGTTGTTATATATATATATATATATATGGGGCCTTATCGAATAGCCTTCCCGGGTAAAAATATTTGGTCTTGATTTTGTCTTGAATGTCTTCAATATGTCTTTAGGACCATGATGTCTGGTTCCGTCTCACCAGCTAGACATTGGAGATATACAGACTTCTCTTGCTTGTCTTGATAAAGTCTTGATAAATATACCGAATTGCTCTTAACAAAAAATTAGATTACCCATTTGTGGACTTAACATTTGCCAGGGTCAAAATTAGAGAAGTGTTAGTTTGTAAATTTTATTGTCCATTATACTCCGACCTCTATAAAGTATGGACCCCATCGGCAGGGCCTGCCATTTCCAGGAATCAGGTAGCTAGGTAAGGACCAAACAGTTGACATCTGCGGAGGATTAAAATTTTACAACCGATAAAACTTGTTATTTTGTAATAAATAATTTTGAAATAAGAAATTCGGAACCTGTCTGTCTCAACAACTGCAGGCATATAAAATTTTCCATAAAAAGATTAAAACTGTCATTTTCTATAAGTATCTAGTGAACTGTTGGAGATAGGAAAAAATGGACAACATTTTTAGATTCGCCATCCAAACAACATAATTATTGGAGATAAATAAACTTATTAATACATAAACAATAAATATCATGAAGATAAATATTATAAACATTCTATATAGTTTGAAGCGGATTAGTGATGACCCTTAGGACATCAAAAATAGTCTGGTTCCGTCTCACGAGCTAGACATACATAATGACTTGGAATTGTCTTGGATTGGTCTTTACCCAAGCCAAAATCAAGACCAAATATTTTTACCCGGGTTATCCTTGCATGCGGGGCTTTACAAGGATGGACGAACCCTTTCCCTAGCTGCTCGTCCGTACAATAACACCACCAAAAAGTTGTACATGCGGTACATTAGGATAGAACGCGCAGAGCGCGTATGCACACATTGGTGCCAGAAACACCCAGAGCTTCAGCACGTTTCGCATCAGCCTTTGCGAAATCAACGTGTCTACCTCTTGAAAAATGGATATGTATGCGGAGCGCTTCCCCAACCGTTGCTTTAACAAGCTGCAGACGAAGATAAGGAAGCGACATTAAGACCAACCGCAGAAAGCAGAGACTTTCTGAGAGATGATAGCGATTTCAGGATAAGGAGGAGCGTTGACATGCAGGTTCCTCCTAAGCCCCAAGATCTGGCTGAAATGGATGCCTGCCTTCGTGAGGATATCTCGGAGGAGTCCGACCTCTGGACCATCAATTGTTCAGTTTATGGCGCGGCGAGAGCTTTGGCTGATTCCAATCGAAGGCTAAAACTGACGATGGATCAAAAGACCAAAAGACGCTTGCATCAACTGAACAAGAAGTTGGATGGGCAAGACAGAATGCTTTCAGTGTGTGATTGACTACATGTCCGGTAGATCGTTCACGGAAAAAGTTCGACAGTTCGCCCTAGACCTGAGGATATACCATCACAAACTGGAACAAGTCAACGCGGCTGACTATCAAGCAGCATATTGTTGACAAAATACGGGTGTTATCTGACGCAAGGTGGATAATACAGAAGAGGGAGGGATGGGACAGGCAGAATCAACACCTTCTCGCTGACCCATCGCGCCTCTGCAGTGATCTCCATGTTTCTGTCAAAAATTCACCCAAGCCTATCGAGACAGAGACTTTTTGCAGAGAGGTATACAAGATCCTGAAAACACAGGAGTTGAAAGAAGATACTGATAATATCATCCGCTTCAACGATTTTAGCGACAACCTCATAACCTCACAACCTCATAATGGAATGTCCATCAATCACTGCCGAAGAGGTGACAAAAGCACTTAGAGGCACGAAGAACTTCTCCGCTGCAGGACCAGATTGTATCAAGAACTTTTAGTGGAAGAAGATAACTTCTACACAACAACATTTGGCCCGCATGTTCACCTCATATTTAAAGTCGGAAATGCCCATTCCGCAGTGGCTGGTGTTAGGACGCACTATACTCCTACCAAAAAAAGGCAACTTGTCTAACCCAGAGAATTACACGCCAATTGTTCGAAGAATTGAGCCTGTGTGGCGAGAGATGTACGAACAACGTGGCTCGAAAAAAATTGTAGCAGGCTGTCGAGATAACCTGCTAATTGACAGGTCCGTCTGTAAAGACGCTGCAGCCCATCAGCGCGTCCTGTCAATGGCCTGGATTGACTACCGAAAAGCTTTCGATTCCACCTCTCACAGACTTATCATCTGTCTGTTGAAAAGCTTGAAGGTGCAAGTGAGATGCATAGAGAGATTGATGCCCCTTTGGAAAACTAGATTGACTATCTCATCTGGAAATTATCGTGTGACAACGAACAACGTCACCTTCCAGAGAGGCGTCTTTCAGGGCGATACTGCGAAATTCTTCTGGATACCACTGTGGCGACACTAATTATCGCGAGGATAAGGTTTTTCATGTATTTTATGTGGATGATCTGAAGATCTATGCCTCTGGTAAAAGCAAACTTCAAATTGCTATAAATATCGTCGAAAAGTACACAGGAGAGATTTGTATGGACTTTGGAATGGACACGTGTGCCAAAATACCTATACATACCTGGGTGCCTCAAAGTCAGATGTGGCCATAAGTGTGATTTACCGCGGTTCTACTTTCAGCTAGTGTCATTTTTAGGTGGCAGTTGCTCCCAGTGGGACCCTACGGTGGTTGTTTAACCCTTTTTTTAAATTATATATGGGGCAGAACACGTCAAGTGTTCCCACCTGAATTTTTCACTTTATGACTTTTGCGCTTGAGGATGCGTAAAAGTCTAAAGGACCTTGCACCTAATATACAGTGAATGGCTTTTTCTAAAAATTTCTAAATATAATTTTTTTTGTATTTTCGAACCTGTACAGCAAAAACTCGAAAGAAAAAAGTCAGAAAAATGGACAGTTGTTAGACAAAGACTTGTCAAAGTTTCAATTTTTACATGTATTTTAATAGAAAAACGCTTATTTTAGTGAAATGTTTTTTTTTCTCAAAACCTCTTTGTTAGATTTAGCTAAAAGTGTCACATTTTGACGATCAGACTTACCCAAACACAAGGTTTATACCCACGAACTAGAAAGATTAACCATTTTTTTGGTATACAGCATGTTTTGGGGGTGTTTTCATACCTTAAACGTCCAAGTATGGAAATCATCATTTCTTAGTAACTAAAATCACTAGAGATTTTTTATTCAACGGCTACGGTATAAAATCCCTTGCCAATAAGTAGAGGAAGCGTTTCTAGTAAGAATATGTCTTTGAATTAATTTTTATGGATGTTTTAACATCCCTTAAACATTGAAACCAGGAAAATGGCATTCCTTAATGAACAAAAACACAAGAGATGTTCTGATTAAAATATCAGGATAGGAAATGACTTCAAAATAAGTACAAGATACGTTTACTTACTAGGATATATCTCTGGATTTACTTCAAGGGTGGTTTTATTATCCTTTGAACACTAAATCCGGAATATCGACATTTCTTATTAACTAAAATCACACAAGGTTTTCTGATTAATCTGTCAGAATAGGAAATCATATTAAAGTAAGTAGGGAAAGTGTAGACGACAAGAATATTAAAATACATTTCAAAATTGAAACTTTGACAAGTGTTGGTCTAAAAACTGTCTATGTTTCTTACTTTTTTCTTTCGAATTTTTTCTCTACAGGTTCGAAAATACAAAAAAAATTAGGTTTAGGATTTTTCACAAAAAGCCATTTAATGTACGTTTGGTGCGGGGTCCTTTGACCAAGAAAAAATTTCCTGCCCACTTTTTATTCTACATGATTTCAAAGAGTTTAAAAAAAGCTATTTTTGAGATAGGAAAATAACATTTTAAATATGGTTTTTCTCAAAAAATGAATTTCAATCTTGATTATTGTAAAAATTCCTTTTATTTTAAGGTCCTTGAAACGTACCCGACCAATTATTTTAAGGCTGGAGGGGCCCCCACCTCTACCGCGATTCGGTAGTTTCTTTTGTCAACGACGGTCATTGGCTGCCCCGGCCTTGTATCGCTGCGCTTGCGTTAAGCAACTTTTTCAACTGCGCATGTGCCGAAAACCGCGGTCGATTTGAAATCAATAAATACTATCAATATTAACACAGACAAATACGCCCAAAAATTCCTAGAACTGCTGGCCCACGCAGTTTCTAAGCTCAAGGGGCGAGAGACGGTTGCGACTCTCGCATCGGAAGGGCCGAGTGCGCGAATACGCACTCCAGTATATTGCGCAATATTATGTATTCCAATTGGAAATGGTTTAGACGGTTCCGATTTGTGCAGTTGAAAAAGTCGTGCTCGGTTAGCATGTCAGTGCACTGTTAAAAATGTTTGGAATTCTCCAACACTTCTACAATACAAGCGTAAGGCAAAATTGCAAACACCGTATTGGAATGCCGAAATTGCGATACATGTATTGTAAGCGTCGTAAATCGTGAAGTCACCGTCGAGAATTCCAATACATGTATTGTAGCGTATGTATCGCTGCATGATCCGTTGCATTTGAAAACTACAACATTGTGTATTGTAGCGTTACCCTACATTTCGGAAATAAACTTCCAATATATTTAGTGGAAATTTTATGCGGAAATTTTTAACAGTGTGTTTTTCAAGTGCCTTTCAAGCGTTTTTGTTGACGTACGACAATTTGCAAACTAAAACTCAATATAATAGATCAAAAAACGACTCAAATATTTCGCGGAATAGTGAGTTTTCCAGCATGCCTTCGCGGCCATGCTAGGCTAGACGTGGAAATGGCAGCCGTCAGGAAGGTTAGCATATGTGGGACTACCACTGCACACGCGTTTTTGGAGAAAATATTCTAAACGTAAAAGTAAAATACAAAGGTCTGAATATTAATAGTTTTCAAGTGTAGAATGCTAGGATGGGTGAAAATGTCAGCCGTCAGGAAGGCTTTCACATGGGACTGCAACTTCATACGAGTTTTTATTCTAAACACAAAGGTAAGTTATAAAGGACTCGATAGTAATATTTTTCAAGTGTTTCGCGAAATACAATCAAGCCTCCGAAATTTGAGGTGAGAGTACCCGGTTCGGATCAAATCGATCTGATTGACTTTTACGTTTAGTATATTTTCTCGAAAATGTCGTGAGACGTATTCGCATGACGTCGTGAAAAAATACTCAATTCAAGGCTTCCCGCTCTTCGGGCACCTTTTTTTCATTGGTCAGCCACAGTCGCGGAGGAGAGTGTACAGGGACCGTGGTGGGAGGTGACGAAACTGCGCAACTTAAAATAAGTGCGTGTAGGGGGGTTGAACTAAGTGATCTTTGAAATAAGCGATCTTTAAAATAAACGGCAGTTTACTGTATTAACAAAAAATCTTATAGTAAATAATTAATTTTAAACCGTGGTATAACATTCTTGATTAAAATGAAGGCTGTGTCTAGTCGTCCCGAAAAATTAGGGGGGTTGGACCAATATTATTTATGTGGCCAGTCACAGGGGTGCCTTCCCGTTCACGGATTCCTAGAACTGCTGGCCCCTGCAGTTTCGCGGTGAGAGAGGAGCCCGCAGAGTCGAGAGACGGTTGCTCAACCATGCGTAACCACCAGCAGCGTAACGACATAGGTGCAGTGCGCGGGTGATCTTGCGCGTCTGGAGCGTAATATTATGTATTCCACGTGGAAATGAGTCAAACATCCCTGACTGTTTATGTTTGGATTCCCCCGATTGAGGATCAAGGTCAATGTAAGCCATGCCCTAAATCGTTCTTCATTCGGGAGTTGGGTGTAGTCCTTTCATTACCATGGAAATATTCAGCTAGGTTAACCGCACTATTTTTCGAAATATTTGTTTAGCTGGATTACATTGAATCTGATGGTAACATATCAGACTTGCTGCACATTATAAATTTTAGTGGTTCAGATATCTATACAATTTTGCGAGAAAACAAGGAATATCAAATATTTAATCTTCCTGAATACATACATATAATAAAATGTATGTGTCACCGCAAAATTAACGTGCCTATGTTAAAATAAATAAAGCTTTCTCGGTCTCGATGGCTGAATAAGTTACCGCCATAGCGGCTGAGAAACAGTATATTCGGCAACATCGCATTGACTAGCTCTATGAGTGTAGCTGGACTGAGCGTGGGTACGAATACCGAGCTCTCGTTCTGGCTTCCCGCGTTCAGTTTGCATAGTTTCGACGTTGCCAAGAACTCCGCTACCATTTGAGACTTGAGTCAAACGTCGAACTTTTAATAATATTTACTGACTTCAAAAATGTTTTCAAAGTTGAAATGTGTTGTGCTATATAACAAATAATTCATGTTTATATTTGTGATAACTTTTTATCATTTCTGCAATAAATTTTTTTTAGACATTTCATTGACTAGAAATTCCATGAACGAAACCTTCTTCCGAAATGTAACGGTTATTGAACAAATTTTCTCCATGCTATTCTAGAACTCATAAAAAGAGGACACTTCATATCCCGATAAATACAGGGAAGGACTTTCTTGGCATGAATATCACTTTAGGGCGATTTATCTTGCTGGAATTTGTAAAATATAAATGTGCAGCTTTTCGGATGTTATTGTCACTATTTTTGTAAATTATTAATATTATATATAATATATTAATTATTAATATAATATTAGTAATATTTTTGTTCAAAAAAAGGGTTTCTAGGTTGCGAAAAAAGTCTGGAAATAGTATATTGTGCCCCAAGTCAGCATAGAGTAGTCTTTTTATGATTGAGCGTAACACAGAACAGTGCTCGTAAGTTGAAGTAACGAATGCGCATGCGCGCGCATTTCTCGTTGCCGTCAAAGTGCATTTTACTGGCCTAGACAGGTAAAAGTACCCCACCACCGACAAAAACCTACTTTGCTGCTTCCAATAACGCCCCGAAAGCGAGGGTTACATAAAATTAATCTACACACCCAGTGATTCATATATGAATCACTGAAAGTCATTATAATGACTTTCAATTTAAAATGAAATAATGTTTGCCCTTACAATTATTCCACTTTTAATATTTAGAGTTCCACATTTTTTCAATTTCATTTTCCACATTCACATTTTCCGCGTCATTGTTGCACCTTTCTGATTTTGTGGGTAGTTTCTGTTTATTTTGCAACATTCCACAAATTAGTTTCTATTCTTTTCGCAATATTCTCTTTCTCAGGCAGGTACACCTTATGTGACACGCCTCATATTTCCACCGAATTTACGGTCAATTGGGGTTCCCCAAGGAAAAGACTACTGATTCTACATCCTAGCCGCTGCGCCTGTCTTTCAAAATATCTGCACTAGTATTTTACCTTCAATATTTTGTAGTACACCGGAACGGCGATTCATACCTGGCTATGCAGTTTTAGGACAGTCCCTGTTGAAATGACTGGAGTATACGCATCCACCAAGATTCGAACTCTCGTCCTGCCAGCGCTGAAGTTTAGGGGCGAGCGTGCTAACCACTAGATCACAGTGCCGGTACAGTTTTTCAAATTAAAACTTTTCAAAATTGAACGTTTCCAATTTCTAAAGATTCTTTAATCTAGATTTTATCTTTGTGATCGTTTTCAATTTGAAATTGTACAATAAATGAATCAATCTAAAGGTTTCATACTATTTAATATAATTATTGTTTCCTTTCACTATATATGTATATATAATATTTAATATATATTTATACCCTTTTATCCCCCCATTGCGCTCAGACCAAGAAATTTTATACCTCATTCCAAGATGCGGCGGTTCAATAAAATTGCTAATAGAACCGTTGAACTATATTACATCCAGTAAGTTAGGGCAATAACGGTCCTTTATTATTGTTGCAAAAGATTCTAGAAGTGATTTTATTACACGTTTCAGAGATGGATTATTGGATAATGATACTTGATTACGGTATCTAAGACTGGATTGATTTTAATGGATGCTTTTTTTTTATCTTTTCAGGCATTTATTCGGAGTTTTTTTGTAAAGCAGAGCACGAGTTGGCAGCCACTTTGAGAACATTCTTGAAAGGCAGCGATATCAGTAGCAACCCGTTCCTCAAGTTTTCCGACAACGAGGCCGGATTCTATCTTGGTTTCGGTACGATGCAGAGCAACGGTTCGGAAAACATGGAGAATGGCGTCGATAGAACAGGATGGACGGTACGTACGTTTCAGTTAGTTAGATATTTAATAAGGCAATGCATTAAAAGCACATCCAGGTGTAATTAAGGTTCATGATCTTATGTATAACTGTACTTCGATATTGTCTGCATTGAGCCTTATTTAGAAAAAACCTCACTATATCACTGATACAAATTAAACCCCTTATTAAACAAAAAATTGGTTACAAGTGCGATACCACGCTGAAAACACCAGTTCTCGTAAGATTACTGAAGTTAATCATTGTTGGGCGCGGTTAGTACTTGGATGGGTGACCGTTCAGGAATACTGCGTGCTGTTAGCCCGTCGCACAGTGGGGCAAAAAAAGTTTCTGTGGACAAATTGATATTCAGAAGCCACTTTTTAACCGATTTAAACGTTTTTTTTCAAATTAAAGCTAATAAAATTTTGCATAAATCTGTCGTGGCAAATTTTGGAAACAGTTTTTTGTTTTTTTTTTTTATTTTATAACAAAAATGGAAAAAAACAAAAAAAAATTTTCAAAAAAGTATCGGTTTTCGAGAAATACTTGGATTCAATTCGAAATACCTAGAATCAATAAAGCAACTATCCATAAAAGTTGTCTAATAACTTAGCAATTGTTAAAAAATTTATTGAATTTGTTATAAACAAATAGGTGGGTGAAAATGGATTCATGGGGATTGGCAGCGATTCGTCAATTGATTCGCACTATTTTTGAACAATTTAGAGAAATAAACCGTTTTTTAATTAATTTTATTAAAAACAATAAATAATTTTTTATTTTATAAACAAATTTTATAAACAATTATCCACAGCAGGTATTTATGATGAAATAAATCAAATTTTTTCTCCTAAATCTGCCAAAAATTATACAAAAATTTCACTTACTGATCATATTTAGTCATCCAATAGCAATTGATAATTGTTTAAACAAAGTTAATTAACAAATGCACTGTTAGGCTATTTTTATAGGTAAAGACTTGGTTTTTTCTTCGTATTAAAGTGTAAGTAGCTAGTTTCTAGATATTCTTGTAGCTTACATGACATTCAACAATTTCTATTGTTAATAACAATTGTTTAAACAAATTTTTTTCATACTAGGCATTTTGCAACAAAAAAAAATGCGTTTCAAGGTATTAGCAGCCTGTTATTCATTAATGGCTCTTTGGTCATTGGTCAAAAATAATTGATGATTGTTTAAACAAACTTAATAAACAAATTCATTTTTCGGCTATTTCTGAAGGTAAAAACTTGGTTCTTTCAACGTGACCAACTTTAAATGAGTAATTTAAACATTTTTTTCAGAAACTTCGATAACGATCAACTGTTTTTATTGTTATCTATAATTTTATACAAACAATTTTTTTCTCATACATTTTTAAACACAAATGCTAATTTCACAACCAAAGTCGGCACACATTTGTTTTGAATTTCCGCTTTCATGTTAATATTTTTTTTTGTGAAACAAATGAATATCGGTAGCACATGACACTAACTTCACACCGTTCATTCTCGCGTTCACATGACTTTGTTTTAACTCTTCTGCATTTTCGTTTGTGATCACTTTGATTTAGTATCTCTCACTGTGATTTCAGGATTTCGCTGTTTCATCGATTTCTGACTTTCTTGTACTATTTCTTGTTCGCGTACTCTTAGGAACACCAAAATATCTTATAAACTGTTTTTTATAGGTTAGTTTTATTAGTTTTCTTTATAGTTAGTTCTAATTTCTTAGGATTAAGACGTTTTGTAATTAAGCATGGAATCTCTTGAAGTTTCTAATAGGGAATTGAGCAATGTGCTCATAAATTCCACTTCTAAAACGGTACAAGTTTTAGTGGATTATTTTCAAGAAAGGTATAATCCTTCTGACAGTTTCAAAGAGATTATTCGCGTTAACCTGACTAGATATTTCATGCCAGCGTTCTCAAAAAAATGGAAGAAATCTTTTTCAGGTAAAGGAAAACGAGAAGAAATGTTTCTTAAGCAAAATGAAACCTGGTTGGAGTCAAACTTTTCAGCATCATCAGAGGCCACCTCCCCGAATCTTCGAAAAACAAAAAGTTTCGAAGAATGCTCTGACAAAACCAAGAAAAGAAGAATTCAGTCAATTGAACAATCAATTTTTGGAGATGAAATTGATTTATTTAATAATTTACAGACTTTGGACAACAAGACTGTGACTGAAATTGTTAAAAACGGTATTCTAAATGATGTAATAAATGTTCAATCAACAGATGAAAGTGAAAAGGCAATTCCATTCACTAATGATGAGGCTCTTGCACTTTTTGTTGATTTAAAATTGACAAAACATAAATACGAACTTTTAAGGAATCTCTTAAAAGACAAAAACGCAGATATCCTCCCTCCTTATAAACAGGTTACAAACGCAAAAACTAATTGTTATCCATCAAGTACTGCAATAGAGATTACTGAAACAGGAGCCACCATTAAGTTGCAAGACCTTTTAGATCATACTGCTGCGAGACTGTTGAAAGTTAAAGATGTGAAACCTGGCAATGTGAAGCATCTAAAATTGATATCGAAATATGGTGGTGATGGTACGTCCGGATTTAACCCTTACAAGCAACTTTTCGAAGATTCTGAAAATTCGGACGAAAGTCTCTTTTTGATGTCCTTGGTTCCTCTTCGTCTTGAATCCTTAAATGATCCATCATTGCCAGTAATTTGGAAAAATCCTCGACCTTGTTCGCCAAAAAATTGTTTGCCAATAATGTTTGAGTATGCAAAAGAAACGAAATCAAAAATTTTACTTGAATTTAGCAATATTGACAGGCAAATCAAAAGATTGAAGCCAAGCAAAGTCGAAATTAATGGTTTCGTTTATTTTGTAGAACACGAACTAATCAGTACAATGCTTGATGGCAAAGTATGCCAACATCTCACTGGAACATCATCTTCCGCGAATTGTACAATCTGTAATGCAAAACCAAGTGAGATGAATAATTTAACGCAAGTCCTGAAAAGAGAAGAAAATAAAGAAGCGTTAAGGTTCGGATTGCAAGTCTTGCATTTATGGATAAGACCAATGGAATGCGTACTACACATTAGCTATCGGTTGCCAATTAAAACCTGGGCATGCAAAACGGATGCGGACAAATATGTTCGCGATACGAGGAGAGAACTCATAAAAAGAGAAATCCGTCAACAGCTTGGTTTAATTGTGGACACCCCAAAATCAGGCACTGGCTCTTTCAATGATGGAAACACAGGCAGAAAGTTCTTCGAAAATTATGAGACGATTTCCAAAATTACTGGCTTCGATGTAGAACTTTTAAAAAAGTTTTACCTACTGTTGCAAGTTCTAGCATCTGGTAAAGCCATCGATACAAACAAGTTTCGCGAACATTGCTTAAAAACAGCAGACTTGTATGTCGAAAAATACAATTGGTACTTTATGCCTGTATCATTGCATAAGGTTCTAATTCATGGTTCGAAAATAATCGACTCCCTCGTTGTCCCAATAGGTCAATCATCAGAAGAGGCACAGGAAGCTAAGAATAAGGACTTTAAAAGATGTAGGGAAAACAACACCAGAAAAAGCAGTCGTATTGACACAAATGCTGATTTACTGCATTACCTCTCATTCTCCGCTGATCTTTACATAACGAGTTTCAGAACAGACTTCGTAAAGTCAGAAAGACCATTGCTTCCGGAAGCTGAAGCGATGCTTCTAGGAATTGACTAGTTTGTGTAATATGTCTGCTCAGCAGTACAAAATCTGATAATTTCTTCAACAAATCACTGTTTGTTATCAATTGATAGCAAGGAGTTCTGTCTGAATAATTGTTAATATATTCCATAAGAAAAACGAATTTTTTGCCTAAAAATGTATGGGAGGACAAAGATTTGTCTATAAAATAATTAATAACAATGAAAACAGTTGATCGTTATCGAAGTTTCTGAAAAAAATGTTTAAATTACTCATTTAAAGTTGGTCACGTTGAAAGAACCAAGTTTTTACCTTCAGAAATAGCCGAAAAATGAATTTGTTTATTAAGTTTGTTTAAACAATTATCAATTATTTTTTACCAATGACTAAAGAGCCATTAATGAATAACAGGCTGCTAATACCTTCAAACGCATTTTTTTTTGGTTGCAAAATGCCTAGTATGAAAAAAATTTGTTTAAACAATTGTTATTAACAATAGAAATTGTTGAATGTCATGTAAGGTACAAGAATATCTAGAAACTAGCTATTTACACTTTAATACGAAGAAAAAACCAAGTCTTTACCTATAAAAATAGCCTAACAGTGCATTTGTTAATTAACTTTGTTTAAACAATCATCAATTGCTATTGGATGACTAAATATGATCAGTAAGTGAAATTTTTGTATAATTTTTGGCAGATTTAGGAGAAAAAATTTGATTTATTTCATCATAAATACCTGCTGTGGATAATTGTTTATAAAATTTGTTTATAAAATGAAAAATTATTTATTATTTTTAATAAAATTAATTAAAAAACGGTTTATTTCTCTAAATTGTTCAAAAATAGTGCGAATCAATTGACGAATCGCTGCCAATCCCCATGAATCCATTTTCACCCACCTATTTGTTTATAAAAAATTCAATAAATTTTTTAACAATTGCTAAGTTATCAGACAACTTTTATGGATAGTTGCTTTATTGATTCTAGGTATTTCGAATTGAATCCAAGTATTTCCCGAAAACCGATACTTTTTTGAAAATTTTTTTTTGTTTTTTTCCATTTTTGTTATAAAATAAAAAAAAAAAACAAAAAACTGTTTCCAAAATTTGCCACGACAGATTTATGCAAAATTTTATTAGCTTTAATTTGAAAAAAAACGTTTAAATCGGTTAAAAAGTGGCTTCTGAATATCAATTTGTCCACAGAAACTTTTTTTGCCCCACTGCGTCGTGGGTGTGGTGGGCCCACATTGGTAGTAAATATCCACCTAGAAACACTACCCGAACCCGGTAGTGAGGCAATGAACTTTCGAGTTCGAACTGCTAATCAATTTTTTTTTTTAGTGTTCAGAATGCAAAAATAAATAAAAATTTTCAGCATAGATTAAATAAATCTATAAAGTGCATCAACTTTCTGCTTTTTTCAATGAAATCAACTAAATAGTCATATGAAATTGTGTTCTTCAAGCGCAATCGAGAGATTAAACACAAGCAATTTTTATGTACATCTGAATTCAAGAACTCAAAGAATGAAAAATAATAGTCATTCAAATGAATTCAAAAGAATCCAAAGAGTTAACAAAAATTAAATTGAATGTAGTAGAAATGAAATTAATTGAGAAGAGTTTAATGCAATTCTAAATAATTTAAGTAAATTCGAAATAATCGAAAGAATGTAAAATATTCAACTAAAATCTACCGAATTTAAGTTAATTCAGAAAATTTCAAATGAATTTAGAAGAATTAAAAAATTCAAATTTATTCAAAAAAATTCCAGTGAATTCACCAAATTTTCCAAGAATTCGAGTTAATTGAAAAGAATCCATAAAATTAACATAAATTTGATAAAATTCAGAAGAGATCAACAGAATTCTAAAAAAATTAAAAGGATTCACAAGAATCCAAAGTATTAAAAAAATTTAAATTCAATGTAGTAGAATTCAAATGAATTCTATAAACTCAAAAGAATTTAACCGAATTCAATAGGATTCAAGAGATTTCAAAGAATTCAAGAGTCTTCAAAAGAATTGAAGAGAATTCAGAAATAGATGTACATCTGAATTCAGCAGTGGTTAAGGTTTTATCAGGACGAAGTAATTTTCCTAGGAATTTTTTCAAATCGAAAATATAGATTCATCAGAGTGATATTCAACGGTGTGTACAATTAGAAAGAGGTTGACTATTCCAAAGTTGAAATAATTGAAATTGGAATTAGCACCTTATGCACGTAAGTCGTAATCGGTTAACGCTCCACTCATGGATAGTGGCGTTCCCGGTTCAAATCTGGGCCGAGGCAGACTTTTCTTGTTCTTCAAAAATTATTTGTCCGAAGTAATCGTTTTAACATCGAAATTTGTATTAAATAAAAATTTCAAAACTCTGATGTTAAAATTTTTAAATAGTAATAACATCTGCCAAAAGTTAATTAGATTGAAAACTCGCGTTGTTCGAAAATGGTAAATTTGTCGCAGTGGAGAAATGCGTATAGTATTCCCCTGTAAAAAAGGTAGCTGTGACGAACGAGAAAGGATCTGCTGAGGCTTCAGTGCCGTAATTGGTTAACGCTCCACTCATGGATATGTTCCCGGTTCAAATCCGAGCCGAGGCAGATTTTGTTTTGTTCTTCAAAAATTATTTGTCCGATGCAATCGTTTAAACATATAAATTTGTGTTAATCATAAATAATTAGTAATTCAGGTTTCTCTAACTGAAAGAAACCTTTTTCCAGATAAATGGTTATTCATCGAATTGAAAAAAAAATTTATCCGATTCTAAATGTTGACACGATTATGGCAAGTAAGTAATTATATAAATTTAAAAAATATTGTTTTAAATTAAATATTGATCTGTTTCATTGCAAGCAATCATCGTCCGAATAAATAATCTGCCATTAATTAACTCGAACAAATATTTTTTCAAACAAAGGAAATACTTGATTGAAATAAATACATTTGCATTTCGTTAAAATAAGTATTTTTTTACTTAACATGTTGGGATATTTGTTTCAATTGTACATTTATTTCAGAGAAAACAACATTTGTTTGAATGAAATGTTTACGAAATCCGTTGGAAGAAACGTTTATTTAGTTTATGAAAAAGAAATGGATCATTCTGAATAAATATTTCTTTCGATACTAAATTTCTTATTTTCAGCTTTCAGTAGTTTAAGACAAATGCCGCTGGGTGCCGCAGAGCGCATTATCTCACAACAGAAATTAGTTCTCTAGGTTATAAGTACGTTATAAGTTAGCCACAAATTTTTACCATAGTTATAATAAAAATATGTGATGATCATAGCATCAGCACTGAATGTGCTTGAAATATTTGTAGAATTTTTGTTTACCCTGTGAAAACAAAAATAGATATTACTATTAAAATAATATTACCTTATTATTATTTTTTTAACTTGTTCTCAGGTGAACCCAGTTTTTCCTCATCAGCCACTAACTTATTATTATTATTTTTTAACTTATTCTCTGGTGAACCTGGTTTTTGCTTATCGCAGCCACGGACGAAGTAAAGTGCCTGATGAGATGATGATGTTATAAATTAATTTAATACGATGTTTGAAATCTTTTGCGATGATGTATTAGGTACAAAATTAGGAGCACGGTCCGCGAGCGTTGAAGGTGACAATACATTCAACTTCTGAACAAATGCTACATTACAATTTTTGTATTTCAACTATTCAAATTTTTCAAAAAAATGGTGGTATTTTTGTAGGTCAATGGAATATTTGTTTCATTTTAAGCTGCATTTCTTATTATAAATTACGTTATTTTAAAAATCTCTGTTTTCTTTAAATCAAGGAATTGGTTCTTTGAATCAATTAATGTTTTGTCAACTTTTTTACATGCTTATTTTGAACAATATATCGCATCTTAGGATCAAAGAAATATTTGGTAAAATTTAGGATACGCTTCTTTGAACCATCTTCGAACTGAGAAAAACTTTTGTTCAGCCCATGGACTTTGATTTTTGTGAAGGGAACATTTCCTTGATTTCAAATCACATCTACACCAAGAACAACGTTCATTCTCTTAGTTAATATTTTTTATTATTTATTTTATCTTTGAATCAGTGCACAGTGTGCATTGATGATATTATATTCCACAAAAAAGTTAAATATTGTAATGAAATATTGCATTATGTCAATAAAATCTGAAACTGATTACTATAGAAATA
The DNA here is from genome assembly GCA_932195095.1 of Andricus curvator. Taxonomy (NCBI): domain Eukaryota; kingdom Metazoa; phylum Arthropoda; class Insecta; order Hymenoptera; family Cynipidae; genus Andricus; species Andricus curvator. The sequence goes on along the minus strand of CAKNYM010046833.1, from coordinate 67,296 downwards.
AATTTAATGTCCCTTCGTCAATGTTTTAAATGGTAAAGAAACATATAATCCAACAGTATTTAGTATCTTTTTTCTTAAATTTTTTCGTTTTTTTATCAAATATTAATTAATTTGATGTTTCGGAAGCTATGGGCCCGCTTTTTCGATTGTAGTTTAAGAGATAAGGTAAAGGCACCAATTACTGAGGGGGACCTATATTTCTGATAGTGATGGAGGAGGGCAGAAATGCACAGAGCTATTCACTTTACTCCATTATTATTACCAAATTATTCGTAATTATAGAATGTCAAATATTCACAGTAAATTTCGCGGTTTCTATTGTGTCACAAAGAGATTAATAATTCTCTAGTGGCAAGTTAATAAAAAATAATTTTTTAAATATGTAAGCCGTGAAGGAACATCACAAAAATTGCATAGTCAGGATTCGAGGACAGATTGGCTTGACTCCAAAAACCGCTCGAAATTGCACGTTTCGAGAATGTAGATTCGAAAATAGAATGAAGTATTTTTTAAAAGGTATTCATTTTTTTCGAGCTCTACCGCTGTCCTCTTGTGCTGTCGCGGATTCGATAAACCAAGACTTTTGACTCTCCTTTATGACGTTGAGTTCGTTCATTCTAACATTACTTGATTTCATATTCACAATTTTTAATTCCTTGTTTTCTTACGAAACGAATTTATTTTATTTCTGTTTAAATAACAATGATGTTACCATAATGTAAAAGAGGAAATACGAAAAGAGTAAATCAAAAGAAAAAAACGAGAATTTATATTACGTTGGGCAAGAAAATATAAAGAACGTAATCCAAAGCTATAAGCAAGAAATAAAAAACGTAAATAATTGCAATAGAAAAGGAGAGGAGGAAAATGTATAATTGTTTAAAAGACTTTGAAATATGCTAATGAAAATACGGATGACAATTTTGATCCGGTTTCAACGTTTTTTTAAAATGAAAGTTAACTAAATTTCAAAGAGGTTTGTGAGAGTCCATTTTTTTTTGTTTTTAACGGCGAAATTCACGTACAATTTTTTCTAAGTATACAAATGGTCCAATTTTTTGCATCTATGTACTCATGTTTATCTAAAAGAACATGAAATCAGTAAATACACTCATTACAAATAATATTCAGCAGGTTACATTTGAAAAAAAGTTATTTATTTTATCAACATATTAATGAGTGACGGTGTTACTTCAAGATTAAAAACACTTGGAGACTTTATTTTCAATTTTTTGTTCGAGATGTACGTAAAAAAATGCTCAGTTACCATCTTTTTTAAAGGAATAAATTTTGAATTATTTTGGTTCATTCATAAAATAAGTGATACATATCGCCAATGTAACACCAATGACTCAGAAAGATCCTCATTTATTAGGAGACTTTCTGTGGCGACCAATTTTTTTATTTATTCAAATAATTTTTATAAACAAATACAAATTTGCGTACATTTTCACTCGGCAATTTAGTTTTTTCAACGAAATCAATTTTAAGAAGCACAATCACTGCTGATAAAGCCATCATAGATAGTAAAATTTAAATTGTTTAAAGAGACGGTGGCGAACTCTTAAAAAATGACGAAATGGCTTTTTTTTTAATTAAAATTGTTTATAAAAAAATTGTGCCTCAGTGGTAAAATAACATGAGAAAGGTATATGTCCAAGATATTCAGAATTAATTCCGTTGAATACACTAAATCTGCTGGTTGTATATTCATGAATATCTGTATTTGTTTATAAAGTCTATTCGAATAAATAACAAGTGTTGTCATTTGATCAAGTTTTTCAATAAATAAGGTCTTTTCTGAGTGCTTAGCAGTGGATTTCATTGAAAAGTGACATCCATTTTGTTTACAAGTAGTTTTGTTGTGCATTTCTTTATAAAATTGTTCGTAAAAAGAACAATTATTTTTCGTTCCTAAAGTAGCATAAGGGAATGATTTTTCTATGAAATTTAAAATTGATTCCGTTGAAAAAAGACAATCTACTGATTGAAGATTTGTTTCTCAAATTTATTCAAACACTGAGCAATTATAATAGATATCAAAACATAGTAAATATTATTTATTGTTAACAAATTTGTAATCAATTCTGTTAAAGGAACGAAGTATTTAGGGCGCGAAATAACTAAGGTATTTAAGAGAGTCCCGTTGTCTCAGGCGATAGCGCGTCAGGCTTCCGAGCAGGGGACCCGGGGTTCGATTCCTGTGTCGGTAGCAATGAAAATTTGTCTATGTACTTCTACCGAGGCTTTAGTGGTTCGGAACCCACCTTAAACTGTAGGTCCCTCAAAAGAGGCCAGTCACTTCCCTCGGGAGAGGCTCCATATCGACGTGTCTAACCTTGGGGGGTCACTAGTCGACTTCGAGAGACTCGGAAAGAGTTAGCGATCTCCTGGCGAATGGACTCCATGTCGAGGGTCTATCGATAGGTGGTCGTTGGTTGATTTCGAGTAAGTGGTAGTGGGCATTTAAGGGCATGTGACAGACATAAATACCTAGATTACCGACCTCAATTTTTCAAATTTCCGAATTTTTTGTTGAATCTAAGAACTTTTTTTGTAAATAAAATATCGGGCTGAAAGTTTGGAAAATGTATGAGAAGATAATAAACTACGTTTACGTACTTTATTCGAGGAGGAATTGCGCAAAAAATTATTTTCGAAGAAATTAAAACTGGGTGCATTTTTTGAACCTAAGACCTTTTTTTATAAGTGAAATATCGGCTTCAAACTTTGGGAAATGCAAGAGCCGACAGTAAAGTACGTTTATGTACATCATTTGAGTATAAAAGATGCAAAAAGAAAAATTCCAACTAAATGTCAACTCCGGTTGCCAGTTCGGTCGGTATTCGCGATGGGCACGAAAATGCGAAGTCTGGCTGCCACTAAACGAGACTCTATCAGCTGGCTCGTCTACATCTGAAATATGGGGTACACGCTGTCAAAGATTGATGATGCGGTGTTGTTACAGTTATATTTTTCAAAAGTTGTGTCCAGCATAAAAGTTAAGTTAAGTATGTTGTTTCAATGTTGAATTATGTAAGTACACCAGAGTTTCACTATTTGAACGCGCGATCGCACGCGTTATATGAATTTCTAGAATTGCTGGTCCCCGCAGTTTCTCAGGGCAGGGCGAGAGACGGTTGCGACTCCGCCTCTGAAGGGACGCATGCACTACTATACTCAGTCAAGCATATTGCGCAATATTATGGAAACGGTTCCGCCTGCCCTGACTGTTTACGTTTCGCTGTACGCGCTATATGAACAAGGCTATTTTCAGGCAACCCCCGAGATTGTTCATCTATCGAGACTCTGGTGTATTGTAATCGTTATTGGCCTGGCCGCCAGACTTCGCATTCTCGTGCCCATCGCGAATACCGACCGAACTGGCAACCGGAGTTGACATTTAGTTGGAGTTTTTCTTTTTGCAATCTTTTATACTCAAATGATGTACATATACACTGAGAAAAAAAATTGGATACAAAGAAATGCATTTCTTTGATTGCATTGATTTGAGCCAAAAAAAAACCGTTTACTTAATTGTACTGAATATTGTTTGAAAGCAACAAGCTCGTGCATTGAGTCAAAGAAATCATTTCTTTGAGCGCCATTTCTTTGAAGTAAAGAAATATTTCTTGGCTTGAGAATATGAGATAATTAACTCAAGGAATTTATTTCTTTAAAACTAAGAACCTAGTTTCCTTGAATCTTGCTTTCGCAACCAAAGAAATATTTTTTTAGTTTAATATATTTGAGCCTTTGAAATAAAAAATATTTTATTTGAAATAAGTAACTCATCGATGCGTGAAACAAATATTTTGTGTTCTTTGAATCAAAGAAATATTGACATAAATGAAAGCAATATTAATTAAGTGAAAGCGATATTTCCTTCATATAAGGGCATTGATACTGTTGTTTTAATAGAACGTGTCATTAGCCGAAAAAAGTAGTTTGTTCACTTAAGTAATAATTATTCACTTGGAAGATATGTTGCTTTTAATAAATAGAGTGAAGCGATTTGTGTCCAATAAACATTTCCTTCAAGTGAAGAAATATATTTTTGAAATAACTTCAGACACCATTCGTTCGAAAAAACATGTTGGTAAAATTCTTTATTTGTACCGAGTAGTTCAAACATATGCCTCCAGGTGCGCAGAGTTTATAGTCTCACAATAGAAATGGATTCTCCAGTCTTTAAGTTAGCCATACATTTTCACAGTAGATATAATCTGAAATATGTGGTGATTGGTGTTTATCAATCTTCCTAAGCATTGGTCAGTTGGTCATGCTTGAAATTCTTTTTGCTACTCCGCGAAAATGAAAATAAATATATTATTATAGTATAATCATTATAATTGCATTGAATACTTTTTTTAATAAATGGGCCTGCTTAATTTTTGTACTTTAACTATTCAAAATGTTTAAACAACAGGAAAACTTTTTCTGTTTGAATGAATTGTTCATTGAATCAATTAATATCTTATCAACTCTGTTACACCTTATTTTAAAACAATATGCTGCATCTTGGAAACAAATAGATATTTATTTCGGTTAAAAAAAATTTCTTCGTTGCAAAGAAATGTTTATTTTACCAAAAAATACGCTTATTTGAATCAAAGAATCATATATTTGTTTTAAAAAAAACTTTTACTCAGTCCGAGTTACATTTATTTGTACGTAATAATTATCTTCTTGAACTTACACCATACTTCTTTACATTACGGAACTCACCTATCATATCAAATACTTATTTATTACAGTCAATAACAAATCTATTTCGCTCAACGAATATTTTACAGTGTCAAGTAAGTATTTCTATGTCTTAAGCATTGCGTTTCTTAAATCCAAACAAAATATTTCTTCAATCTGAAGAAATATTTCTTCAGCCATATTCTGCTCTACCATTTCTTTGAATCAAAGAAATTTCCTTTGATTCAAATAAGTTTTTTTTTCAGTGTAAACGTACTTTATTGTCGGCTCTTGCAGTCCTCAAAGTTTGAAGCCGATATTTCACTTATAAAAAAAGGTCTTAGGTTCAAAAAATGGACCCAGTTTTAATTTCTTCGAAAATAATTTTTTGCGAAATTCTGCCTCGAATAAAGTACGTAAACGTAGTTTATTGTCTTCTCATACATTTTCCAAAATTTCAGCCCGATATTTTATTTACAAAAAAAGTTCTTAGATTCAAAAAAAAATTCGGAAAATTGAAAAAGTGAGGTCGGTAATGTATGTATTTATGTCTGTTACATGCCCGTATCTGATGCTCTCAGAAGGATCGTTCTGTCCATCCTTACTCTCTACAGTCTACAGACTGGCTAGGGAGGCTGCCGGATGGCACATTGAATGAGGCTCACTTTCCTCTGCAAAGATGTCCGCGTCATTCACTGCACCATGGAATACGCCTAGAATCCGAGAGGTATAGTTTGAGAACGTTGGAAACAAGGAATTCACCGAGATTTAACTCGGTGAAGGTGCCCAGATTCGGTGTACTGCCTTGAGAATAAACACGGGTGTGGCCCGCCCACTTTAAATCAAACAATCAACTAAGATATGTATTTGTTTATTAAATTTGTTTATAACATTTACAATTGCTTTGAATTTTTTAAATCGTAACTAAGCATTGTTCCTACGTATATCCCGAACAAAAAATTAAAAAATAATTCTCGAAGTATTTTTGTTCCTAATGTAGCATTTTAAATCATTAGTTTGTTAATAAAAAAAATGTTGAATGTTGTAACTTGCCTAATATTATTTTTAAAGAGTGTATTTACTGATTTTATGATGTTTTACATAAATATGAGTAGATGCAAAACATGAGATCCTATATTTTTTGTAACTTGTTAAATTGCATTTTTTTTAAATGCTCAAATCGGATCCAAATTGTAAGCTCTTGACTAATTTGTCCGGAAAAATCTGTTTTGCTTTACTGTGTGGCGTCCAAATACTGATTCATAAAATTGACTAAATGTGTGGGACCAAACTTTATTTTTTGAATATCTTCAAAAATAATTTCTCAACATAAGCGAATTATAATTTTTTTATGTTCATGGATCATTTTATGAAATAATAAAATCTATAAAATAAACAATTATTGACTTTATTATTCCATTAAATGGCCCTTAAAAAAATAATTCTCCAATATGCTTATAGAGAGAAATTTTACGAAGATATTGGTGGTGGTACATATATGTACATATATGTACATATATGTACATATATGGTACATATATGGGTGGTACATGTGTCTTGAAGATGCACACGATACTTTATGCGACGAATGTCCGCTACTCCGGGGCGAATTGCTACAATAATGTTTACAAAATTATCAAAGGCCTAATAATTGTATTTTCAAACTGATCTTAGGCTCAATAGATCACACAATTTCTCTATGGCCCATATAAATAAATAATTATATATTGATTTTTAAGAGACTAATAATGCAAAAAATGTCAACATCTCACATCGATCGAAGGTTAGACTATCCAAACTTTCATGTGTATCTCGTGAAGAAGGAATTCCAAAATAACGAAACTTTTGGCGATTGAAGCCCTCCCGGAGAGGAATAAGATCCTCCCAATCAGGTTTTTTTGATACCTCGTTTTTAAGGTAACCTAAATTCAAAGATTTCGGGCGAATCGCTACATCTGAAATATGTTATAAATAAATTTAAAAAACGTTTTACATTAACGAAGAATGTTAAAAAAATATTTGTACAGTTAATTTTTAATACTTATATAGTCGTCAATAATAACTAAACAATATAAAAATAAAATATATGTTATGTTATACGTTACACCTAATTATTGTTTCCTTTCTTATGACTATTATTTTTTTGCTTTATTCGATACAAAGATATTTTAGTAAGCGTGTATAGGGTTAATATTAATATTCAATAAAAAAGTTAAGTTGTATTTAATTCTTGTTTATTTTTTATTTTTTAACTACGATAGACTGGTTTAGTTATGTACTAATTTTAGTGTAGGTTACACGCAAATGTAACAGTACTTGGGCATAACCATGGAAAACATTTTTATAGGCCTTAAATACACTCAACTCCCGATATGAGACCCCCCGGCTTACGCTATTCCTAGAACTGGTGGCCTCCGCAGTATTGTGACGAGAGGATCCGTGGGGCCGAAAGGGGATGTGCTCAGTCAAGCGTGACAAACAGCTCGATGGCCGCACTCTGAGCGCGTTAGTTGCATCAGGTTGCTTCATGCGTCCAAATCCAACCGAAATTGTTTATGCGACAATGCCTGTTTAGGTTTGGATTCCTTCGGATTAGCATTAAGGCCAAGACAAACCATGCCCGAAACTGGTCTTATATCGGCAGTTTAATGTAAGTCGAAATTGTGGTGATTCGCCCCATCGGGAGGTGAATCGCTAAAACTACCTATTACCTTAATACGTTTATTAAGAAGTTCTCTTTTTTACAAAAATCTATGGAATGTAATTTTTTATTGAGGCAATAAGAGCTAATATTAACAGCTATTGAAAATTTGAGACAATTTGAGTACTTTCTACGTCACGTCTAAGCCATGGTTGGTGAAAAACTAGCGATTCACCCTGGTTGACGGTAACGGTTTGTCGCCACCAGTTTTCTTCGTTTCTCATCGACGTAAAATTTAATTTTGACTTTCATTTTCAAGTCCATAACTTTTCCACGTTTCTGGATTTGGAGCGCGTTTGACCATCGACATATAGAGGAGTCAAGTAAGGTTTATACCGCAGAACCCGGCGGCAATCCACACAATTTAATGAAACCTTTTGCATTGTGTTGCTAGATATGCTCGTAAATATGTGTTGTAAAAACTTTAAAAAAAAACCTGTTCGGTGATTTGAAAAACCAATTTTTTTCAAAAAGGGCCATAGCCGGGTAAGCATACAAAATCTGCCCCCGCACGTATTAACTTAGAATTTCTGTCATAGGTTCGCATCTATGTGAAGTAAAATTTCTCCCAATGATAACCCTACAAATTCATTTTTTGGGAGTTATGGAGGGGGAAAGAAAAATTTTAAAAGTGGTTTTTCTTGAAAACGGTTTGACCGATTTTGATGAACAAATTATATGTTGTAGACACAAATGAGTTCATTCCACACAAAAAAAAAATTTGAAAAAATTGTAGAATTTTTTGAAGGGGGGGGGGGGACAATGTGAAAAAATAAATAAAAATCGCGCATGCAACACTGCGCACCTTTATGGTGAACTGTTCCCGATCGCATACTTTGGAACGCAACTCTATTGCATTTTTTCATGGTTAGGAACGTTGTTGAAAATGAAGAGAGCATTGTAATTGATGTAACTGATGTAATTAAATGCATCATAAGCAATATTTCCTTCATAAACGTCTGCAGTTAGCCTATCCAATTAATAGTTTCCAGAATTCACCACGAGGAAGTTGCGTTATCGTGATCCCCTCGCCTCTCACAAATCGGGGTGCTTTTATAAAACACAGAAGCAAAAGATAGTCTATGTGATCGCCTTCTGTTTCTCAGCTTCACACAACATGCAAAACAATTGAAAATCTGTGAAACTTTTATTCAATTACACTGAATGCTATGATATCTTGTACAATTATAATACAAACTCACGTTTACTGCCTTCAGTTTTTTGAAATCTTGCATCAATGATGCCTTAGCATAACCTACGCAATGTCTTATATAAAATACAGAAACAAATGACAGTCTATGTGATCGTCTTCTGTTTTTCAGCTTCACACAACAGCAAACAATTGAAAGTCTGTGTAATTTTTTTTCTGTTTTCTTCATTTTAGTCCTTTGTAGCACAAGCCAGCACTGCGTGTGTGATTTTTTCAGTCAGTGTTACTCGTTCATGCGTCATTCCACTCTGAGATCTTCATTTGTCCTTGCTCGTATTCTTCGTTTATATGCCATCTCATTGTGTGATTTTCATTTATTTCCTGCTTTTGATCTTCGTTCATGGGTCTTTCTGCGCTGCAAACTTAATTTTTTCTTGTTTATGATTCTCCTCCATGTGCAATTTCATTCGAAACGAAATATAATTTAAACGACCCTACTATCTATTGCGATGTTAATATTATCGTAAGTCCCTCTTGTGATCTTCATTTGTTTCTTTTCTTAATTCTCTTTAGACAAGGAGCCATCTAACTTGGCGATCTTCTTTTGTTTTTAGTTAGTAATAGTCGTTTGTGCGTTACTCCGCGCTAAGGTTTTCATTCGTTCTTGTTCGTAACGTATATTTGCCATATCATTGTGTGATTTGCAATTGTGTATATATTTTATTTGTTTGCTAAAATAACTTTAACGATCTTACTACTAGTACTATTATTGCACATTATGGCACATTATTATAATTACTATTCATGCGTTATTCTACTCACTTGAAAACATAACTTTTGCGATTCGAATATTTGTTGCGATCCTATAATCCAAACATGTCTACATTGGCACAAAAACTCATGTGCGTTGGTTGTGATACTAAACTTTACAAAAGCGTAGGTAGAAAAAAATTAATAAGTGATGAAGATGAAGCAAATGCCTTTTCCCGCTGTCTTAAAAGAAGAATAGCTGCAGATGGCATTTTGTGTAATAAATGTCGACTCTCTATTAATTGAAATAATTCTGACAAAGATTCTGAATGTGAAACTGAATCATTCTTCATCTGACGCAACTTCTGATGACCCAACATTCAAAGTTAAGGTCAAATCGAAGGAAGCTGTTTCTGAGGCTGAGTACTTCGAAATTCCTATCCAGAGGACAGTCGCTAGTCATAAATACTGTTGCATTTGTTTCTGTACAAAAAATATAACTGTCATTCCAGAAGAAGCGTGAATCCAATCGTATATCAAAAACTTCATACCACCTGGAAATCGGTGTTGTACAACTCATATTCTAAAAAATCGAGTATATGAGGAAGATCTTGGCAATTTAAAAGTGTATTCTAACACTTCAAGTCTCAGCGCATCAGAGTTGTCCAAAATAATGGAAACTATTTCCATAAAATGTGATTCGTCATTGCTTGACAAAATCAAGCACCCTAAACAGTGAGAAGCAAGGGAACTCACTCAAATCAAGCACCCTAAACAGTAAAAGGCAAGGGGACTCACTCAAATCAAGGACCCGAAACAGTGAGAGGAAAGGGGACTCACTCAAATCAAGCACCCCAAACAGTGAGAGGCAAGGGGACTCACTCAAATC
>CAKNYM010046833.1:43213-57110 GCA_932195095.1 Andricus curvator | reverse complement strand
CACCCCAAACAGTGAGAGGCAAGGGGACTCACTCAAATCAAGCACCCTAAACAGTGAGAAGCAAGGGGACTCACTCAAATCAAGCACCCTAAACAGTAAAAGGCAAGGTGACTCACTCAAATCAAGCTCCCCAAACAGTGAGAGGCAAGGGGACTCACTTAACTCAAGCACCCTAAATAGTAAAAGGCAAGGGGACTCACTCAAATCGAGCACCCGAAACAGTGAGAAGCAAGGGAAGTCACTTAAATCAAGCACCCGAAACAGTGAGAAGCAAGGGAACTCACTCAAATCAAGCACCCCAAACAGTGAGAGGCAAGGGGACACACTCAAATCAAGCACCCTAAACAGTGAGAGGCAAAGGGACTCACTCAAGTCAAGCACCCCAAAGGGAACATAGTCCTATTACGTCCACGTCGTTGTTCCTGGGTGAAGCTAAAGATAGGATAGTGTAAATATTCATAAATTTTGAAGTTAAATCTTTATTTCTGAGAAACTGTGACGTGATAGGAATATTCCACGCCCAGATTCGGACTCAGCGACCCCAAAAACATAAGATACGACTAGTCCTAATCAATTGTCCAGCCAAAAATACTTTGTGGTCCTGTGTAATGAACAGTCAATTTCAGAATATTCTAAAAGTATAATTCAATCTTTTGAAAAAGACGTCCTGCCACTTCGTTTTGGTTTAAATTCTGTTAACAGGGATAATGTTATTCAAAACCACACAACAGAAATTGCAAAAAAATTGTTTGATGTTTAGGATAATTTCTTTCTGATTTATGATGGTACGTATGCGTGTCATCAGAAAAGTACACATAATGAGTATCAAAGAAAATCTTTCTCTGGACAGAAGAAAGTTCCTCTTTGTAAGCCCTGCACTATTTGTACGACTGATGGATACGTAGTGGACATGCTTGGGCCGTATCCTGCAAACCAAAATGATGCCGATATCTTGAAAACAATAATCGAAGATCAAAATGGTTTATGCAAGCTTTTGAAGAGGAATGACGTCTTTGTCCGTGATCGAGGTTTCCGTGACGTAGTTAAAGGTTTGGATGAAAAAAATTTAAAAGTGCTGATGCCTGCTTTAAAAGGTAAAAGAAAGCAATTGTCAACAGAAGAATCCAACCAGTCACGATTTGTGACTAAAATTCGATGGTTGGTTGAAGCTGTTTGTGGTATGCTGAAACAAAAGTATCGTCTTCTGGACCATAGAATAGATAATAAGTTGGTACCAAAGATTGGAATCTATTTTAGAGTGGCATCATTTCTTATTAATGCTTACGGTGAAAGGCTGTAGTCTGACAAAGAACTTTCATATGAAATATTACAGAGGATGCATGCTCAGAAAGATGTCGAAAATACACTAGCTACTGAGGCAGAGAAGAAAGGATGGATACATCGAAAAACTCCCTTCAAAACAGTCACAGCAGATGAAATTCTGGATTTTCCAGAAATGAGTGAAAGATCTAACGATATTTTTCACTGGATCCTATCAGCTTTCTCAAGCTGTATCTTATTTAGCAGAAATGTTAGATAAGGATTGCAAACTAGCCCTTGAGTACGTAAAAGAAGAACCCAGTGTACTTAAATTCAAAGTACAATCCCGACAGCTTCGGTGTTTCCGGGGTAACCCACTATGCATGCGAGTGTGCTAATGGCAGACGAACAGTTGGTTGCTGCTCACACATTGCTGCCATCGTATATTATTACCTCTCTCATGCTAGGTATTTGTCGAAAATTCTTCAACCAGCACAATTACTCAGCGAAATGTTTAAAAAAAAAAATTGTACTGCAGTGATTAATGATGATAGCGATGAGGATTAAGAAACTTCTGAATTGGTGAGAGGCGAGGGGACTCACGATAATAAAGCATCCCAAATAAAGCACCCCGATTTGTGAGAGGCGAGGGGACTCACGATAATAAAGCACCCTGGAGAAAGGAGTTGAAAATCGTACTGCAACCTCCTTGTGGTGAACTCTGGAAACTATTATTTTGATAGGCTAACTGCAGACGTTTATGAAGGAAATATTGCTTATGATGTATTTAATTAGATGAGTTACATCAATTACAATGCTCCCTTCATTTTTAACAACGTTCCTAACCATGACAAAATGCAATAGAGTTGCGTTCCAAAGTATGCGATCGGGAGCAGTTCACCATAACGGTGCGCAGTGTTGCATGCGCGATTATTATTTTTTTTCACATTGTTCCCCCCTTCAAAAAATTCAACAAAAATATATGTTGTGAAGGATATTCTAATGCATGTTCACGTAAAATATGGATGTGGTCACTCTAGAACATAATCTCAAAAAAAAATTTTATAGCTACAATTTTTTTCAAATTTTTTTTTGTGTGTGGAGTAGACTCATTAGTGTCTACAACATACATTTTGTTCATCAAAATCGGTCAAGCCGTTTTCACGAAAAACCATTTTTAAAATTTTTCTTTCCCCCTCCATAACTCCCAAAAAAATGAATTTCTAGAGTTATTATTGGGGGAAATTTTACTTCACATAGATGCGATCCTATGACAGAAATTTCAAGTTAATACGTGCGGGGGCAGATTTTGTATGCTTATCCGGCTATGCCCTTTCCAAAAATCGATTATAAACTTAAATAACTTGAATCAATTAAGTCCTAGAGCAACAACAATACTGTGTACATGTATATTGGGGTTGCGGATTGTGAATTTAAGGTAAAAAATTCAAAATGCCGGACCAAAAGTTTTTAACATTTATAAACATAAACAAAAAAATAAATTAATAATATTTGGCATGCATATTCCTTAAGGCATAAGAAGTTAATAAAAAGTAATTTTGACCCGGGATGTAGGGTGAACACACCCTTAAATTGTGGGAAATACCCCCAAAAAATGATTTTTGACGATTATTTTGGAAAGGGTGCATCGGTAAAAACTGAATTTTACGCAGATAATTTGTACATAAAATATACATAAAAAATTGTGATATTCACTTTTCCTTTGTCGGTCATATTTGCCGAGATATCCACCCTGGGAGTAGGGGTGAGTTGTACCATGCTGGTCGTATGCTCCTTTCGTAGCTGATATCTCGAAATGCGGTCATTTCTGGATGAAAGTATACAGTACTATAATTATAGAGAATTTTCCGTTCTACAACTCAAGTACTATGCATTTTCATCAAAAAGCCATTTCATATAAGCTATACGACAGGAGCTTGAGATCATAATTGGTGAGATTCATAAGTATTGGCTTAAGTAACTAAATAACAATTACCGAACAGCTTTTTAAAAACTTTTTACTACACATATTTAGCAACACAATGCAAAAGGTTTTACTGAATTCCGTGGATTGCCATCGGGTCCTGAGCTTTTTAATTTTGAACATCTAACGTGAGGCAAGTCAGGTTTACACCTCAGAACGCGGCGGCAATCCACCGATTTTAATGAAACATTTTGCATTTTGTTGCTGAATATGTGTGGTAAAAAGCTAAAAAAAATGTTCGGTAATTTGAAAATCCAATTTTTGTTCAAAAATGTCCAAAAATCGATTAAAAACTTGAATAACCTAAATAAATTAAGTGCTAGAGCAACAAAAATAATGTGTACATTAGGGTGGTCCAAAAATGCATTGGACAAATTTTGTTTTCAATTTTTATTGGGACACCCCCCAAATTTGTTCGAATCCACCCAAAAATAAATCGATTTTTTTTTGTTTTGAACAAAAATGTTATTTAGGGGTGGCGCAAACCCCATGAAGTTTAACATGTATTTCCCATAAGAAAAAAAGACGTTTTTGTAAATCTTATTCATAATCCTCAATATTATCTCAATCGAGTTGAAACTCAACATTTCTCTTCACAATTAGCCATAGAATACGAATAAAATATCACATTTCAAAAACCAACACCATAAGTCTGTTTTATAGGGTCCCAAAGAAACCCAATAAGTGAAAAAATGGGTTTTGCAAGTTTTTGGCGTTAATTATGATTTTTTTTGTGGTTTTTTTAATGCGAATTGTTTCTAATAGATAAAATATTACTTTATACTGAAAATTAGATATTTTCATGAATTGTTTAAATAATTTATTATTGTTTTTAGCAATTTTCTCATAGAATGGAGTCAGAAAGACGCGGTTTTTTCACAAATTTTCCATTTGTTGTCCAATTTTCAATTAGAGGGAAGTGATAGTTCATCAATGTTAACAATAGTGATTGTTTAAACAATTTATCATAATTATTAATAATATTATATTAGAATAATGCTAGAAAGATGCGGATTTTTTTTCATGTCTGGCTTTTTGTCCAATTTTCATCTGTAGTGAAGTAATAATAAATTCAAGTTAACAAAATAATTGTTTAAACAATTTATTATAATTATTAATAATATTATATTTGAATAATGCTGAAAAGATGCAGTTTTTTTGTTGAAATTTCTGGTTTTTTGTCCACTTTTCATTCGGAGTGAAGTAATAATGAATTCAAGTTAACAAAATAATTGTTTAAACAATTTATTATACTTATTAATAATATTATAATTGAATAATGCTAGAAAGATGCGGTTTTTTTTTAATTTCTGTCTTTGTTTAATTTTCATTTGGAGTGAAGTAATAATGAATGAAAGTTAACAAAATAATTGTTTAAACAATTTATTATAATTGTTGATAATATTCTCTTTGCTTAATCGGTAGAATGTTGCGGTTGCTTCTGAAATTTTCAACTGTTTGTTTATTTTTTATTAGGCGTGACTTGATAATTAATTATATTTAGCAAAAATAATTGTTTAAACAAATTATCATTGTTTATGACTATCTTCATCTATATCGATTGCGCCTGATAGTTGCGGTTTTACGGCAATTTTTACCTTTCTGTCCTTTTTTCACTTAGTGAGGTAATAATTAATAATAATTCATTAAAGTTAACAGAAAAGTTGTTTAAACAATTTAATATTGTTTATAACTATCTTTTCTTAGATAAGTGCTAGAAAGTGGCGGTTTTTTTTCTAAAATCTTTCACTTTGCTTCGCCTGCTTAATTACTAACAATTAATATATAAACATTAGAGATTTGTAATTCCAAGTTTTTCTTTTACGCTTTGCAATAAACTTCTTGTTGTAATCCAAACAAAAAATTTTACAAGTCATTTAAAGACCTAGTCCTTCCGCCTATTCCTAAGTATTCTATTCTTTGTTTTTCCCTCTTGTGTAAAATAGTTTTTTTTCTTTAAATTAATTTTTTTAAGCATTTGGAAAAGAGCAAAAATAATTCACTTAAAACAACAATACCTTTCGAAAAATCATTTTTGTTGTGGTTGACTTATTACTTGTTCATAAATAAAAAGACGATGCAAAGTGAAAGATTTGAGAAAAAACCGCCGCTTTCTAGCACTTATCTTAGAAAAGATAGTTATAAACAATATTGAATTGTTTAAACAACTTTTCTGTTAACTTTAATTAATTATTACCTCACTAAGTGAAAAAATGACAGAAAGGTAACAATTGCCAAAAACCGCAACTATCAGGCACAATCGATATAGATGAAGATAGTCATAAACAATAATAATTTGTTTAAACAATTATTTTTGCTAAATCTAATTAATTATCAAGTCACGCCTAATAAAAAATAAACAGTTGAAAATTTCAGAAAAAACCGCAACATTCTACCGATTAAGCAAAGAGAATATTATCAACAATGATAATAAATTGTTTAAACAATTATTTTGTTAACTTGAATTCATTATTACTTCACTCCGAATGAAAAGTGGACAAAAAACAGAAATTTAAAAAAAACCGCATCTTTTCAGCATTATTCAAATATAATATTATTAATAATTATAATAAATTGTTTAAACAATTATTTTGTTGACTTGAATTTATTATTACTTCACTACAGATGAAAATTGGACAAAAAGCCAAAAATTTAAAAAAAAAACCGCATCTTCCTAGCATTATTCAAATATAATATTATTAATAATTATAATAAATTATTTAAACAATCACTATTGTTAAAATTGATGAACTATCACTTCCCTCTAATTGAAAATTGGACATCAAATGGAAAATTTGTGAAAAAACCGCGTCTTTCTAACTACATTCTATGAGAAAATTGCTAAAAACAATAATAAATTGTTTAAAGAATTCATTAAAATATCTCATTTTCAGTATAAAGTCATATTTTATGTATTAGAAACAATTCGCATTAAAAAAAACCGCAAAAAAATCATAATTAGCGCCAAAAACTCGCAAAACCCATTTTTTCACTTATGGGGTTTCTTTGGGACCCTATAAACAGACTTACGGTGTTGGTTTTTGAAAAGTGATATTTTATTCGTATTCTATGGCTAATTGTGAAGAGAAATGTTGAGTTTCAACTCGATTGAGATAATATTGAGAATTCTGAATAAGATTTACAAAAACGTCTTTTTTTCTTATGGGAAATACATGTTAAACTTCATGGGGCTTGCGCCACCCCTAAACATCATTTTTTTCAAAACAAAAAAAATGGATTTTATTTTTGGGTGGATTCGAACAAATTTGGGGTGTATCCCCATAAAAATTGGAAAAAAAATTTTTTGTACCACCCTAGTGTACATGTATATTGGGATTGCTGATTGTGAAGTTAAGGTAAAAAAATTTTTTAATTGTGGATCAAAAGTTTTTAACATTTATAAACTAAAAAAAAAATATTAATATTTGGCATGCATATTCCTTGAGGCATAATAAGTTACTAAAAAATCATTTTGACCTGGGATGAAGGTTTAAAACACCCTTCAATCATGGAAAACACCCCCAAAAAATGGGTTTTGACTATTATTTTGGAAAGTGTGCATTTAAAAAAAATGAATTTTTGCAGACAACTGGTACATAAAATATGCATAAAAAATGGTGGTATTTACTTTACCTTTGTCGACCATATTTTCCGAGATATCCACCCTGGGAGTAGGGTGTGAGTTATACCGCACGGGTCGTACGCTTGTTTTGTAACTCATATCTCGAAATGGGGTCGTTTCTGGACGAAAGTGTACAGTACTGAAATTATATAGAATTTTAAGTTCTACAACTTAAGTTCTATGCATTTTCGTCGAAAACCCATCTCATTTGGAGATATATGAGCTATACGGCAGGCGCGTGAGACCATAATTCATGAGATTCATAATTATTGGCTTAAATAACTAAATAATAATTACCAAATGGGTTTTTTAAAACTTTTGACTACGCATATTCAGCAACACAATGCAAAAAGTTTAATTGAAGGGTTGCAGTACAGAACTAGATAAGCAATATTTTTGACGAAAATGGGCTTTTTGCATAAAAAATTCTTCAAAAATCAAATACACATTGTGTTAAAAGGATTTTTCCAAAAGCTCATTTTTAATATCGTGATAAAAAGATTGGTGATTCAAAACCAGACGACTGACTTTCTGTACTTGTCTTTCATCTTTTTTTTAAGTGCCTAACCTCTTACATTTTTTTTAAACCTTTTTCTGGCCAACTTCCCCTTCCGAAAAGTTTTTAAACGCAGTAAAATAATAAAATATTTCAAGGAATCTGTATTATCATTAGAGAATAACAGAAAATATATAATATATATATAAAGATCTTCTCCTTTCGGTCCGCTGGGAATCGAACCACAGAACTACTGATTTCCGGTCAGGTGCTTTCCCATTAAGCTACTAGAGAGATCGAGAGAAGAAACTTTTTTCAGAAATATAAGCATTATTTTGCTAGATGGTACAAATCAAATTTTTCAAGGAATCTAAAATGTTAAATCTTCATTTTCTACAAAAAGCCACTTTTATACGGGTTTTTCACTCAACTTTTTGCCTTGCGATCAGAAATGTCATTTCTTAACATTATTATCGTTTATTTGTAAATAAACATATAACTTTCTTCTTCTTATAGAACTTTCAACGAAAAATCGTCTGTCACAGTGCGCGATACCGTCACACTAAATCTTTATGTTCCTGGAACAGAATAATTTTTTTGGATGAAAACTTATTTATTCTTATTCAGTCTCCTAATATCTCGGGAGCAAATTTTTATTATTTAAAAAAATTGAAAAATATATCATTAGTCGCTATCTAAAGACGATTTTCAAAAACCATGAAATTTGAACCTTTAAATTCTTGAATGATATTTACTCGGAATTGGTTAATTTTTTCTAATCAACCCCATTTTCTCCAAATTTAGCAACTCAATACCTCGGGAGCAGATTTTATTTTTTGTGTCAACTGAAAATTGCACTTTTTATCGCGATTCGCAACCAAGCTCGTTCCAATTTTAGGTTCTTGTCACTTTGAGATTGTAAACTTCTACATTCCCTTTCTCGGAACTAGGTAATATTTTTACATTCTCATCATTTAAATGGAATGTCTTATATTCATGTGATTTTGGACCCATCCAGTTTTCGTCAATTTTCGACGTTTTGAGACCCCCTGAGTCAGAAAAAATAGTTTTTACGAACATGTCTGTCTGTCTGACTGTAGTCCAGGGGTATGTCACGCTACGCTCAAATTTCGCGCCTGCGGCGGGAAGGGCAAATAGTGGCGCTGCGATAGTCACTCGATACATTTGACTTTGAAACACTGCAAAGCACAATAATTTTTTTATTTTTCATAAATTTCTAACTGTTTTCGAAATTTCTCAAAACTAATTGACAATCTAAATTCTTTAAATCTTCGGACCTACCCTATCCTAGTAAGCTCAGTGAGTTTGCCAGGTATATTTATTATTTGATATTGAATATAAGGTTAACTTTTTAGGGATTACATTTTTTTACTCGATTTCTGCATGGAAAAATTAATTTTTAAAATAGAGAAACTTGGAGGCAAGGGACGAGGTTGATATTATATATAATTTCCATTTGTTTTATACCATTTTTCTATAAAACAAATAAAAATTATATATATTTCAAAGTCTGTATAAACTATATATAATTTTTCCGCCTGGGGTTGCTGTATTATCCATTCTTTTTTTTAAAGTAAAAATATAGAATCAATACCAAGTTTTTAGGTACTGTATAGATTTTGTAGGAATTATTATTTTTTTATGGTTTACTATGAGACATAAAGAAAATCAGGTAAAATTGTATAAAAACGTTACAAATTTGCCGTAATGTTTACAAATAAATCTTATCAGGCAAGTGACACTTTTTTACAAAATCAGCAAAATTTAAGAATTTTTATTTATCCATCTTTAAAATTGAACAATTTTAAGCAGTAAATCGTAAAATGTAAAAAAAAATTCAATTGTAAATCATCAAAAATGTAGAACTTTAGATTGTAAATCATTCAAATTTAGGAATTTCTAATTTTTTAAATTTATATACAATTAAAAATCATGCAAGTTTTATGTATTACAATCATTAATTCTATAATTTTTATGCTTTATATTTGAAATTTCTTCATTTTGAAAAATTTAGATTTGAAAATTTATCCTTTGACTATAAAAATCGGGATGACTGAAAAATCCCGAAAAATAAAATTGCCGACACTAAAATTCCCGAATTAGAAAATTCTGGACTAAAATTTCAGAATAATAAAATTCCCGAATGATATAATTCCTGAACAGATTATAATATTACCGAATTGAAAAATTCACGAATAATGAAATTCCCGACAGTTTATAATATTACGGAATTTGAAAATTCTCAAATGATAAAATTCCCGACAGAAAATTGCCGAATTACAATTAAAACTACATTACAATTAAAAATTTGTTTAATTATAAACAAATTTTAATTGTTTATATTCGGAAATTTTCCAATCTGGGAATTTTATTATTTGGACATTTTATTGTTTAGGAATTTTATTATTTGGGAATTTTCCTCTTCGGGAACTGTAACTCTTAAAAACTGTAGAACTTTGAATTGTAAATATTTAAAATTGAAAAGTTTTTTGTTTTCAAAATTTACAATTATTAATTATCAAAATTTTAAGTTTTAAAATAAAAAATTATATAATTTTGATTATTATTATACTATTAAGCCATCTCCCTTACGGGATAGCCGTGACTTGTTCGGTTGGAAAATAGTAGTGTGTAGGTGGGTATATAGGTATGAGGTAATATAGATATATAGGTAGATAGGTGTAAGGTATAGATATTTTAGATTGATCTAGAATTCTCGTGTTCTGCTCCGACTCAGGTTGCTGATCAATCTCTCTAGCGATCACCCCAAGTGAAGAGCCTCACAAAATTGTTATGTGTGGTTCCCCACTTGGGCCCATTAGTATCCAAGGTCTTTGTTTCAGGCGTCATTCACTCTATTGTCACTCTGTTTATAAACTATTTGTCGCCACACTTTTCTGCCCTGGCATACTACTCTAGCTTCCTTTACGTCCATGCATTTTTGCATGCAAGCTCTTGTGTTTCTATGGCTTCTCATGTCTTTTCGGATTAATGTCTCATTCACAGATTCTAACCATTCTTTCGGCGGTCTACCTCTGGGCATTCTGCCATTTACTTTACCTTTATACACTTGTTTGGTCAGTACGTTCGAAATTTCTACAAATTGGAATATTTCGAATTGAAATCTTGACACATCTTCAGAATCGTCAAAGTCATAAAAATTTAAGAATTTTTACGTATACATCTTAAAAATTGAACAATTTTAAACTGCAAATCGTTAAAATTAAAGAATTTTCAATTGTAAATCTTCAAAATTGTAAAACTTTAAATTGAAAATCTTTAAAATTGAAGAGCTTTCAATTTTTAAAACTTACAATTAAGAATGATGCCAGTTTTAAATTTCGCGGTACTGAAAAGAAATGTAACTTTTCCTTCTTTGATTTTTTCGCTTTATACTCACCAGTACAATTGGGTAGTATGCAGTAACTACCGCCCATTTTTATTAGCAGTTTATTCATAAAACTTCAAAAAATAAATCGATATTATGCGATACGAATAAATTCTGTGGAAATGCCCTTTAAACTGTTTTAATCTAATCGAGTGACGATTGAGGCGCCGTTAGTTCGGCGTTTCGCCGCTGTGGACAAACTGTAGCACACGTTTTTCTAACTACAGAACAAGATTGGATCACAATTATTATATATAGAATAAAATGTTTGAATAACATTTTCCCGGTTCTGAACTTTGAATAGTTGTTCTTCTGGAGGAATTATCATTTCTCCTGTAATTACTTGGAAAGTAATGGTTATCTTGAAAATTCTTGTAAACTCTGATGAAGTCCAGAGCGGTCTCGTGAGACATGTACCTTTATTATGTTGAGTCTGACTTCACTGAATGTTGATATGGTTCGTTGTGAGAAAAATGTTGATTCTGGAACAAACATAGAAACAAATAAATAAGTAAAACGATTAATGAGTATTATTTTGAAGTTTATCCGAAATAACTCATTAAAGATTGAGAAGAGAATAATATATATATATATATATATATATATATAGATTCAAGATTAAGATTCAAGATTCAATTTATTATACAAATTCAAAATTAGATACAAAAGGAATCGCACATAAAGTAACTAAAATAAGATGTGTTTTACACTAAAAAGCTAGTCTGCACAATTCCACTTAATTATGGCTCCTTGTAATGTGCCGCTGGCTTTTACTAGGGGGTCTCGAGTTTACGCTCGTATGACAATAATCATAAGTGATAGCTATAAAAATTTAAAAAAAAATTGTTTTAAAATTAAAAACTAAAATGTTTGCACGCGACGCAACAGATCAGTGTACATAAAAAGGTCAGTGTGCTCAAAATCAGACTCTTACTCATTAATAATAAAAGATCTAACTCTCAGCGCTTGAACAATGTAGTTAAAAATGTCATTCAGTTGGTCAATATTTCGTAGAATTAAAAGGCGCTCGATAGATTCTAAGTCAGTTTTTGACCCTTCTAGGTATTTTTTAATGTAGTGCGCTCTGAATTCGTTATGGATAGGGCAATGGAGTAGAAAATGAGAAAGATCCTCAAACTCCATCAAGTTACATAAACTGCAAATTTGATTTGAATCAATCACGTATGCCGAACCATTAAAATATAGTCTGATCTACTTTCTTCAAGAGAGTTCTGGGCCTGCCTTCACACACTCCAGGTTACGCATTGAGACTGGAACTAGGCCGTGTTCCACTAGCATACAACATATTAAAGATGGCCTTAAATTGGCTAGAAAAGGTTTTGGGTATGGGTGAAGAGAGGCTTCCTAAAGTTTGTTTGAAACGTCTACAGGTCCTTGCGGACGCAGGTAGGGCAGTTCCCAAGTTTAATTGGGTCCTGCAACTAAAACATCTTATCACGTTGTGTGGAATGGAGGCCTTATGATCCGGCTTGAACTTGGTAAGTTTACAGAACAATAAGGATTTAATCCTCGCGAAATTCGAGGCCTATCTTAGAGATGCGGACCTGTACAGGCTGAGTCAGACATCATCTCTTCAGGTGATGCCTCACCTATGTATTGCTCCCATGGGACAGCAGTATCTTTATGGCGGAATACCGTTTAGATACGTTAGACTTCTTGCCCAGGTGCGTCTTATGGGAGACGTGAGGGGTAGATTCTCATTGGGGGATCTTTCTTTTGGATACACTAGGGGGCAACTCTGCACAATCTGCAACCTGGGAGTGGAGGAGAATCTGTTTCATTTGTTGGCAGAATGCCCTATGTATAGGGATGTCAGAAAGGATTGTTTTGAGTCCACGGTTAGTCTCACAGCCTCTGGTCCGTTCTGGATTGCGCTCCTGAATTCCCCGGATAAAACAGAATTATTGCGTGTCGCTAAATACTTGTCCAGTGTACTGAAAGTTAGGGCTTTTATAATGTCTCCGTAGTGTAAATTGTGTACATTGTATTAATATTGTAATAGAGTAGCTTATCGTTAAATTCAACCCCTTTGTACAGGTCTTTTGACCTAAACAAATATCGCAGTTAGCATGAGGTATTATATATGTATCGTGCAAGCTGTCGTTAAATAAATAAATAAAAAATAAATAGTTAGATTTGGTCACACGATCAATAGCAGTGCTAAACATATTATTTGCCCACTTAATTATTATGTTTGTCTTTTCTACGGTAACCATATGAGGGTGACTCCACTGCCGATTCCATGTATCAAGTTCGCCTATAGATTCGATTAGGGACTTAAATTGCGAAACCCAATTAAATTCTATACTTGCGGCACTAGCCTGGTCCAACTCGCAGAGGCTCCTCAGACAAATCTTAGTTAACCTGTCATCGTTCATATCAGTTGTAGAAATCCACCAATTATAGGCGCGTTCGAACGCTCTGACGCTTACTTGATCTAATCCCGTTTCTACTCGGATAAAGTGCGCAGTGGTGTTTCTGGGCCAGTAGAATAATTGTTTAAAAAATTTGTTTTGTACAACGTTAAGATCGTCAAAATAACGCATAGCCCATACCTCAGCACCGTACAATAAAGTGGCCTCGATAAGTGATCTCAAGAACACGACAGTGGCTTCCCATGAGTTATTTTTAGACTTATTCAGAATACTGCACACTCTATAAATTGCTGTCGTCCCTTTCCTGACGAAATGGTCGTTGCCATCTTTAAATTTACCCGTTGACGAGAATGGGGTTTTGAGGTACGTGTAGGTGTTAACAAACTCAAGAATGGATGAATCGTTCCACATAAGTGGACGAAGTTTTTTCAACTTACCGGCCTTACGAAAAGGGACCATTCTGATCACAATACTCCTCTAGAACTTTTAATTTGTCTCGAGCGTCGTGCCAAGAAGTAGCAAAGATAACTATATCGTCCGCGAACAGAAGCATAATTAGAGATCTTGCCGCATTCAGCAACACACCCTTCATACCTTTCTTTATAAAAAAGTTCACAATGTCAGCCACAAAAAGAATGAAGAGGAGAGGACTGAAGCTATCACCCTGCAGGACCCCCTGAGTGACGTCGACTGTTTCCGAGTAGGACTCACCACATTTGACCCTTAGACC
>CAKNYM010046833.1:19422-38213 GCA_932195095.1 Andricus curvator | reverse complement strand
TTGTCAGCTGGTGCTGAAAATTCGATAACGAATATGGTTCGTTTCTCAAAGTCAAGGAGAACTATGTCAGGCCTCGAGTGCGCAACAGAAACAATTGTCGAGAATATAAAGTTCCAGTATATGCGGTACTTCTCATTTTCGACAATTGACTCTATTTCTCTAGGAGCGTTAAGCGGAGAGGTATTTGGGCTAATGCCGTAAGAGTAACAGAGATGGTAATAAAGCACTCTTAGTGCCGCATTGTGCCTTTGTATGTGTCCTAGATGCTCGGGGTGTGCATGACACGCTCTGCAGTTATCATCGGGAATGTCTTGGCATTTCTGTGGAAGATGCCGTGCATCCTCTTGTCGAGGAGCTGTTCGCGGAAGTTTTCCTCCTGTGCTTTCTTAATGCAGGCATTCAGGAGTGAGTATTCAAGATGGATAAGATTTGATGCATTTTGCTTACCCCTCATATTGAAGTCAAGGCCGAGTGTTTCAGCAGCCTCCTCCGCTGCTTTGTACAGAAACGCTCCTTTGCCCACTTCTTCGTGTTTCCTGACCATTTTAAGAAGAGGGTCTTGTCCATTTGCGACCATATGTGCTGTACCCAGAGTAATCCTGTTCTAAAGACATTCAAGATTCAGTATTCCGCGACCACCTTGACGGCGTGAGATGTAAAGTCGTGGAACAGAAGACTGAAGGTGCATGCTTTTGTTCATGTGCATAACCTTTCGGAACCCGATATCGAGAGATCTGAGCTCGTCCTTCGTCCATGGAACTACTCTAAATGAGTAGAGTACTACGGGGACGGCAAGCATGTTCGTTGCAGATACTTTGTTCCTCGCCGACAGTTCGGAAGACCATATCCGTCGGATGAGACGTTTGTATCTGCATCGGAGGGTATCCTTTATAGATGTCACGTCCTGAATGTGGCTCTGTGGCACGCCCAGGTATGTATAGGTCTCTCCAGCGCAAAGATGTCATATAGCGCTTCTGCCAACGAGCTCAGGATCTTCGGGGATGCCATTAAGTTTTCCTTTCTTCAAATTAACCTTGGAGCATTTCTCTAACCCGAACTCCATTCCAATATCTTGAGTGTACTGTTTGACAATTTTTAGAGCTAGATGTAGTTTCTCTTGATTTCTAGCATAGATCTTAAGATCATCCATGTAAAATACATGAGTGACCTTATGCTTTCGGTTTCCAGGTTTGCCGCAGAGGTACCCTTCGGAATGGCGAAGTGCGAGAGATAGTGGCAATAATGTGAGGCAAAAGAGGAGAGGGCTCATGGTGTCGCCCTGAAACATACCTCTCTGAAAGGTGATACTGTTAGTGATCACACGATGTTTTCCAGATGAGATAGTAATTCTGGTTTTCCAAAGCGGCATTAATCTCTCTATGCACCTGACGATGTGTGGATGAACCTTTAGGCTTTCCAACAGACAGATGATAAGTCTATGGGAGGTTGAATCGAAAGCTTTCCGGTAATCAATCCAGGCCATCGATAGAAGTCGCTGATAGGATGCTGCGTCTTTACAGACACATCTATCGATGAGCAAGTTCTCCCAATTGCCCGAACAATCCTATCATTTAGGATAGCTGTGAAGATCTTATACAGTGTGTTCAGACAAGTTATTGGTCTGTAATTCTGAGGGTCAGCTAAGTTGCCCGTCTTCGGCAGGAACACTGTGCGCCCTTCCACCAACCACTCCGGTATAGGCTCTTCCGACTTTAGATATGAGGTGAAAATTCGGGCTAGATGCTGGTGGGTTGAAGGAAACTTCTTCCACCAAAAGGTCTTGATACCATCTGATCCCGGAGCGGAATAGTTCTTCATGCCTCTTAATACGTTTTTCACCTCCTGGGTAGTGATAGGTGGGCTTTCCTCCTCAGCTGTTATGAGGGCATTGCACAGCTCCATGAAGCTATTTATGTTCTTTGAGCCTTCTTCAAGTGGATGTTGGACTTCTTAGACTTCTGTCCAAAATGCTTCGACCTCCTCTGGTTTGGGCGGATGGTCGACAGTAACTGGAGGGACTTGGAAGAGTCGAGATAGGTCAGACGAAAACTGTTGATTTTATCTGACCCACCTCTCTCTCTCCGCTGTAGACTTCTCCTAGCGTTAGACAGTACTCGTATTCTATCAACAATATGCTGCCTGATGGTCAGTAGCTTTCACTTCTTGATTGTGTGATGACGGATCCGCAGTTCGCGCGCGAACTGTCGAACCTTGGTAGTAAAAGTCCTGCCACATGTTATGTAGTCAATCACACACTGAATGCGGGACGCGTACTGTTTTGCCCAGCCTATCTTTGTGCTGAGTTGATGCATTCGTCTTTTGGTCTTATGATCAACCGTTTGTTTTGTTTTACGGTTTGCATCTGCTAAAGTTCTCGCTGCATTGTACACACTACAATTGATAGTCCAGAGGTCGGATTCTTCGGAAAAATCTCCACGAAGCTCATCATCCAGTTCAGTCAGATCTTTGGGCTTGGGAGAAACCTGAATGTTGATGTTTCTCCGGGTCTTAAAGCATCGTTCGTCTTCTATAGGATGCCTGTTCGAGGTTGGTCTCAGTGTCGCTTCTCTTTCTCTGTTGCCGGCTTGTTCTGGCTGCGGTTGAGTAGGCGCTCCGCTTATATAACCCCTTTTCCGGAGATCCTCGGCACGGTTTCGCAGACGATTTTGCGAAAAATCCGAGAGCTCTGGGTGTTTCTCGCACCACAGAGCATGCAGTCGCGCCATGTAACCTTTTCATTCAGGGGCCATACTGGTATCATAGCACTCCAGCAGGTCGTCCCTGAGTCGATCCGTCCACTTAAAAGTAATGAGATTCTGCCGGTCAATCGCATTGACTCCGTCTTGATTGGCTCCCCCAACTCTAGGGTAGTCGGCATTGTTGTCCGACCCATTGTTGGGAGCCCTGCGCGTTCGATTGTTTTGAACCGCACTTCCTACAAATATGTTTAGTGTTGTCATTGTTGTTCCCATGAGCAGCTAGGGAAAAGGGTTCGTCCATCCTTGTAGAGCCCCGCGTGCAAGGATAAGGCTGATAATCTGAAAGGTCGCCCGGTATCCCAGAGTCACCGTTTGAGACACCTTGCCCAGGTGCCATTCAGCTTTCGGCATGGTTGTTACGCCTTGGCTTAGGAGTTATTCCTTCGGGACCATCCCTGGACAATTGTCCGCGACTGCTTATTAATTATTGTAACCATATTCAGCAGAAACCCTTGGTACAGGGACCCTCTATCCGCAACCCGAGGACACGTTCGGTGGCTTTGTAATAGGCCCTTCGCTTCGATTCTCAAGGAATCAAAACCGAATATATATATATATATATATATATATATTCGGTAGAAGCAAACTTCAAACTGCTATAAATATTGTCAAGAACTACACAGGAGAGATTGGGATGGACTTTGGCTTGGACAAGTGTGCCAAAATTGATCTGAAGAAAGGAAAGATTACTGGCGTTCCCAAGGACCCTGAGCTTGTGGATATAAGTGTTATCAGACATCTTAATACTGGAGAGACCTATACATACCTGGGCGTGCCTCAAAACCGCATTCAGGACGTAACATCAGTGAAGGAGTCTCTCCGAAGCAGATACAAGCATCTTCTTCGACAGATTTGGTCTTCCAATCTGTCGGCGTTGAACAAGGTATCTGCGACTAACATGCTTGCCGTCCCGGTTCTACTCTACTCGTTTGGGGTAGTTCAATGGACCAAGAACGAGCTTAAGGCACTTGATGTCATTACAGGTAAGATCATGCATATGCATAAAAGCTTGCATATCAATTCGTCAGTTCCGCGATTATATATTTCACGCCGTCAAGGCGGACGCGGACTTCTGAATCTCCAGTGTCTTCATAACCGGATTGTTCTAAGTACAGCTTACATCGTTGCGAATGGCAGAGATCCTCTCCTAAAGATGGTCAGGAACCACGAGATGATTGGCGAAGGAGCGTTCCTTTACAAAGCCGCGGAGCAAGCGGCCGAGACCCTTGGCCCGAATTTTAACATCAGAAGTGAGGAAAGTGCATTACTTCATCTAGATGCTTCACTTCTACAAACCAAAGTGAAGAAAGCAGAGGTTGAAAATTTTCACCAAGAGCTACTTGACAAGAAAATGCACGGAAACTTTCACAGAAATGTAGAAAAACAGTCCTTGTCGAAGGAGAAAACTTTTGCTTTCCTCAAATCATCAGGGCTTAATTCAGGTACAGAGGTTTTTATTTTCGCATGCCAGGACGATGTCATTTCCACCTTAGCATACCGTGAGCGCATTTTATGTCAAGAAGTTCCCAGTGATAGGTGCAGAGCGTGTCATGTACACGCTGAGTACCTAGAACACATACTATCAGGGTGTCCGACCCATCTTTGTCGCTCCTACGGTGTTGGTCGCGACCCTGCCCTGCCGAACGCTCCAAGAGAGATAGAGTCAATTGTCCGAAACGAGAAGTGCCAAATTTTCTAGAACTACGATTTTCGGGCAGCAGTCTCCGTTGCGCACTCGAGACCTGACATTGTTCTCCAAGACTTCGAGAAACGAACTATATTCGTGATCGAATTCTCGGCTCCGTCCGAATACAACATCACTGCAAAGGAGAAAGAAAAAGAGGAGAGAGATCAAGACCTTAAAAGAGAGCTGCAACGACTGTACCGCGGTTCTACTGGGGTTCTCAGAGGTGCGAAACTATCACTGGTTCGTAACCTTAAAGTCATACGCGCGTGCCAAAAATATGCCAAGGCACTCGCGAGATGGATGCAGAAAGCTTTCATCCTTGGGTCGCTTCGTGTCCTCAAGATGCACGAGGGTTACTGTGAGATAGGTGGTTACAGTCTGCGACAAATTCAATACGACGATCCGGCAAAAGTCTCGTGCAGCCTGAGGACACGGAGCGACCCAAGGACGACCGCCTTCTGCATTTTCCCCGCAAGTATCTCAGCATTTTGTTGACACACAGGGATGCTTTTCAGGCTATTAACCAGTGAAACCTTGGCACCTCCAAGAGCGCCGATGATCAAGACGATTAGCTTAACAGAATACGGGTATAACCGTCGCAACTCCCTTATAAGATCTTTATACCTCTCTTTCTTTTCTTTCTCCTTGGCTGTGACGCTTTTGTCAGCTGGTGCCGAAACTTCGATAACGAACATGGTTTGTTTCTCGAAGTCAAGGAGAACTATGTCAGGCCTCGAGTGCGCAACAGAAACAATTGTCCCACTGAGAGCAACTGTCATCTAAAAAAAAATGTCAATAGCCCCCAGTAGAACCGCGGTACAGTCGTTGCAGCTCTCTTTTAAGGTCTTGATACCTCTCCTCTTTTTCTTTCTCCTTGGCAGTGATGTTAATTCGGACGGAGCCGAGAATTCGATCACGAATATAGTTCGTTTCTCGAAGTCTTGGAGAACAATGTCAGGCCTCGAGTGCGCAACGGAGACTGCTGCCCGAAAGTCGTAGTTCCAGAAAATTTGGCACTTCTCGTTTCGGACAATTGACTCTATCTCCCTAGGAGCCCCCTAGGACACCCCGATAGTATGTGTTCTAGGTACTCAGCGTGTGCATGACATGCTCTGCACCTATCACTGGGAACTTCTTGACATAAAATGCGCTCTCGGTATGCTAAGGTGGAAATGACACCGTCCTGGCATGCGAAAATAAAACCCTCTGTACCTGAATTAAGCCCTGATGATGTGAGGAAAGCAAAAGTCCTTCGACAAGGACTGTTTTTCTACATTTCTGTGCCCACACTTGTAGTTATTTACCACAAGAAACTATCCACCTCTAAACACTACCCGAATCGGGTAGTGTCACGCCTACCCTGACAGGGAAATGGCTTAATGGTATACTTACTGTGAAAGTTTCCGTGTATTTTCTTGTCGAGTAGCTCTTGGTGAAATTTTTCAACCTCTGCTTTCTTCACTTGGGCTTTTAGAAGTGAAGCATATAGATGGAGTAATGCACTTTCCTCACTTCTGATGTTAAAATTCAGGCCAAGGGTCTCGGCCGCCTCCTCCGCGGCTTTGTAAAGGAACGCTCCTTCGCCAATCATCTCGTGGTTCCTGACCATCTTTAGGAGAGGATCTCTGCCATTCGCAACGATGTAAGCTGTACTTGGAACAATTCGGTTATGAAGACACTGGAGATTCAGAAGTCCGCGTCCGCCTTGACGGCGTGAAATGTATAATCGCGGAACTGACGAATTGATATGCAAGCTTTTATGCATATGCATGATCTTACGTGTGGTGACAGCAAGGGCCTGAAGGTCGTGCTTCGTCCATTGACCCACCCCAAACGAGTAGAGTAGAACCGGGACGGCAAGCATGTTAGTCGCAGATACCTTGTTTAACGCCGACAGATTGGAAGACCAAATCTGTCGAAGAAGATGCTTGTATCTGCTTCGGAGAGACTCCTTCACTGATGTTACGTCCTGAATGCGGCTTTGAGGCACGCCCAGGTATGTATAGGTCTCTCCAGTATTAAGATGTCTAATAACACTTATATCCACAAGCTCAGGGTCCTTGGGAATGCCAGTAATCTTTCCTTTCTGCAGATTAATTTTGGCACACTTGTCCAAACCAAAATCCATCCCAATGTCTCCTGTGTAGTTCTTGACGATAATTATAGCAGTTTGAAGTTTGCTTTTACCAGAGGCATAGATCTTTATGTCATCCATAGAAAATACATGTGTGACCTTATGTTCGCGCTGATTAGTGTCGCCACAGAGGTATCCAGGAAAATTTCGTAGTGCGAGAGATAGAGGCAGAAGTCTGATGCAAAAAAGCAAAGGGCTCATGGTATCACCTTGAAAGATGCCTCTCTGGAAGGTGACGTTGTTCGTTGTCAGACGATAATTTCTAGACGAGATAGTAAATCTAGTTTTCCAAAGAGGCATCAATCTCTCTATGCATATCACTATGTGTGGATGTACCTTCAAGCTTTGCAACAGACAGATGATAAGTCTATGAGAGGTTGAATCGAAAGCTTTCCAGTAGTCAATCCAGGCCATTGACAGGACTTGCTAATGGGCTGCAGCGTCTTTCCAGACACACCTGTCAATTAGCAGGTTCTCTCGACAACCTGCTGCACCTTTTTTTCGAGCCACGTTGTTCGTACATCTCTCGCCTTACAGGCTCAATTCTTCGAACAATCCTGTTGTTTAGGACAGCTGTAAAGATCTTGTACAGTGTGTTCAAACAAGTTATTGGCCTGTAATTCTCTGGGTTGGACAAATTGCCTTTTTTCGGCAGGAGTATAGTGCGTCCTAACACCAGCCACTGCGGAATGGTCGTCTCTTACTTTAAATATGAGGTGAATATGCGTGCCAAATGTTATTGTGGAGAAGTAAACTTCTTCCACCAGAAGTTCTTGATACAATATGGTCCAGCAGCGGAAAAGTTCTTCGTGCCTCTAAGTGCTTTTCTCACCTCTTCGGCAGTGATTGATGGACATTCCTCCTCAGATTTTATGAGGTTGTCGCAAAACTCCTTGAAGCGGATGATATTGTCAGTATCTTCTTTCAACACCTCTCTCCAAAAAGTCTCTACCTCCTTAGGCTTGGGTGGATTTTTTACAGAAACAGGGAGATCGCTGAAGAGGCGCGATGGGTCAGCGAGAAACTGTTGATTCTCCCTGATCCATCTCTCCCTCTTCTGCATTCTCCTCCTTGCGTCAGATAACAGCCGTATTTTGTCAACAATATGCTGCTTGATTGTTAGCAGCTTTGACTTGTTCAGTGTGTGATTCAAGATCCTTAGTTCTTGGGCGAACTTTCGAACCCTTTCCATGAACGGCCTACCAGATGTTATGTAGTCAATCACACATTGAATACGGGACGCCTTCTGTCTTGCCCATCCAATCTTCTTGTTCAGTTGATGCAGGCTTTTTTTGGTCTTTTGATCCATCGTCGGTTTTAGCCTTCGATTTGAATCAGCCAAAGCTCACAGCACCATAAACTGAGCAATTGATGGTCCAGAGGTCGGACTCGTTTTCAACAGCACTTACTACAACTATGTTTGGTGTTGTCATTGTTGTTCCCACGAGCAGCTAGGGAAAAGGGTTCGTCCATCCTTGTAGAGCCTCGCATACAAAGATAAGGCTGTATACTCTGAGAGGTCGTCCGGTATCCCAGAGTCACCGTTTGAGACGCCTAAACCAGGTGCCTTTCAGCTTTCGGCACGGTTGTTACACCTCCGCTTAGGAGTTATTCTTTCGGGACCATCCCTGGACAATTGTCCGCGACTGCTTATTAATTATTGTAACCATATTCAGCAGAAACCCTTGGTACAAGGACTCTCTATCCGCAAACCGAGGACGCGTTCGGTGGACGCGCGCGCGTTTGTGTGTGTGATATAAAAATATGTAGAATGAAATTGAATCTCAACTTTATCTGTTATAAAGCCATAAAAAAGCGACCCGTGGGCTAGAAGCAGGAAACTGAAACTCAAAGTGATTGACGTGAATCCTGTCGAAAAGTGAACTTTGGACCCATATCCTTGAACTGTCACTCACTTTAATTGCCTAATACCAGTAGGAGGAGCAAAGTGACTTCATTTATGATTGGTTATTCGGCATTAAAATTGAGTGACGTCAGCATTCCAATTGGGTATACGCTAAAAGTAGGGATAAATCCCGCCTTAAACGAGTTTTTAAATATAGATGCAGAGCACGAAAACGTCAGAATATTGTATCTCGGCGCGCGCCCTTTCAAGCTTGAACCTGCGATTCTAGTATCTTCGTTTGTTGTACGGTCTCAGACTTAGAAACTTTTAGAATCTCGGACGTAACGTAACCTCACTTTCGCGATTGCGAAGCGTGCGTTTGTGTTCGGCTGTGCCGAGATGTTAAGTGCTAAGCTTACTTGTGTGTTTGTTCGTCCATACTTTATATGAGCTTCTGAATATCAGCCACGTCTACCAGAACTTCATAATAAAACGATTGATTTTATTACAAGGATAAATACAGTGTTTAGTGTCATTTATTTAAACCTGATGACCTATTTTCACGGCTAATGGTTTTAACCACTCAACGACGCTCTACAAGTAAATAATCGACTGCAGCGCCTGGGACGTAACAATTCCATCGACATATAGAAATGGACTGCTGACTATCTCTTTCTCTTTCAGGAGCGTCGGTTATGAATCAGGGGCCTTGCGCACTGGCTGTGTATACGAATCTTCAGTAAAAATGTAAGGAGCAAAATCGCCATCCGTTTATCAAATTTTCCACTGGCAAACCCATTGCATTACAACAGTTTTCTCTTCTGTTTATATTTTTTGGGAATCTAATATAAAAATAGATAAAAAGACAGTTCTTACGTAGCTCACATAGTGTTTCTATTTTGAGTTTAAGTTCTTACTTACCTGTGAAACATTAAACATTTATTAATGTCTGCTGCACGAGGAGAAACTATACATGCCACTATCAATTTCATAGCTTACTTATTTTTTTAATATTTAAATCAAGCAAATATATTCACATTAAATTTTATTCTATTATTTACGTACATGTTCGCGATATTTACTACGTGTGGGCATAAGAAGCCTCGGTAGCTCAGACGATAGCGCGTCAGACTTCCATGCAGGAGGTCTGGGGTTCGATCCCTGAGCCGGGTACCAATGGAAATTTTTCTATGTACTTCTACCGGCGCTTCGGTGGTTCGGAACCCACCTTAAACTGTAGGTCTCATTAGAAAAAGCTGGTGCCTTACCAAGGATAAATGGGCTCTTTCGAGGGCCTAAACTTGGAGGTCGAAGCCGATTTTGAGAAGACTCGAAAATGAGTCAGCGTTCCTCTTGCGCTTAGGGGCTTCTACAGGGGGCATCACGCTCGATGGTCGCTGGCCGACTTCTAGTAATGAACACACACACATACGCTTACATAACACACCAGACCAGTGCTTCGAATCTGTGCATCTAACTGATGATCTCAGAGGGATCACTCAGTCCACCCTAGTCTGACCGTATTCCCTCTTTGCGGCCTGCTAAGGGAGGCTGCCGAATGGCAGAGTGGGTGAGGATCACTTTGCGTGATCAACAAAGTAGGACGTCATTTACTGTGCGATAAGTATGCCTGGCACCTGGGAGATATAATCTCAGAACGTTGATAACAACGAAACCCACCGAGATCCAAAAAACACTCGGCGAAGGATGGCCGGATTCGCAGTACAGCCTTGAGAATAAACACGGGTATGGCACAATAGGCTTTATAGCTTGAGCGCCAGGGGTGGGACCTCACGCCCCCCCGCCTACATTACAACTAACTAACTACGTATGGGCATGGCACAAACGCAGAGGCTATAAAGAGGGAGCTCTCTAGGAGCGTACAGTCCTGAGTCCCAAGCGTCGTAATCGTTCTAGGCCAATCACTTTCGACTAGAAAGGTACAGGTGAGTATAGTTAAAGTTAGTTTTCACGTGACATACCACGGAGTCAGCAGTCCATTTGAAGGGTCCGCGGTCTAAACCTGTTAACTGCCATTTCAGAAATTTTACACGGTGAAGGATATAATCGTTGTTATTTTTGCAATTTTCAATATTTTTTGAAACCGAAAAATGTTTTTCGTTCATTTAGTAGAGAAAAATAATACACCTTAGTTTTATAACATTTAAATCAAAATCGAACGTTATATGACAAGTGAAAGCTATACATATGTTATCAGCAAGGGGTCCAGCGGTCTAAACCTGTTATCTGCAGTGTTCTACCGTGGTATAACACTAGACCCTGCAGATGAAACGGCACTGGCGAACGGCACTGGGCCGCCAGTGCCGTTTCAGTGACTGTTTGTGCTGATTTCGGCACCTAAACGGCACTCAGAGTGATGCGACGGTCATATAATGGTCCTATTGTATTCGTCACGTACCGGGCGGGCAGAGTGTTTTACAGTAGTTGGCCGCCACCAACCCGAATCCCTTTTTAAAATTTTCTTCAAATTATTAATACTTTTTTTATCTCATGAATTTTCTCATTATATATATATATATATTTTATACTTATAAATTATATACTAATAAACTATTCTGAAGTTGAATTCGAAAATGTTGTCTGTTTTAGCGTATCTCATTCCACTTAAGAGATACATTATGTTCATTCGAATTTTAAACTTTTCAACAAAAAAGTTAGATATCTGAAATTATCGAAACCCTTAGATTCTGAATTTCTAACTTTCTCAGAGGTAATTTCAAAATTTTACCAACTTTAATTTCTCATTTTTAATCCCTTTCAGCTGGTCTACTTGGTAGCCTATTCGCAGGTATAAAGGGAACTTCTGCAGGCATTTCAAACTGGAATCTGAGTAGCTTTAAACGAGCAGCACTGAAACGGCACTGGGCAATGCCGTTTGAGCATTTCTCTGCGTTTTTCAAGCTGCGGGCAAGTTTTATATGTCAAAATTTTTGGAAAGGCATGCCGAAAATAGATGTGCTTGAAAAAATTTAAAATAGTTTATTACATTCTACGAGTAAACTGAGCCGCTTTGAGAAAAAACACGGATTTTCCATAAGACACCATAAGCAGTTAACAGGTTTAGACCGCGGACCCTTCATTTATATATGTCGATGTGTGTCGATGCTTCCTTCACACTTCACGTCGTTGCTACATGTTTTCACTCTCACTTTTTAGCAGTTACCGTATTTTTTGCGAAAAATCGGAGACTAACCAATCTCCTGCCACCGCGAAACCCTTTCTGGCGTCTTGAAAATTTTCAAAGTCCGTTCTTAAAACCTTAATCCCGATTTATCGAATCTTAGTGATAAAGTTAGAGTGCTCCAGAAATTTCGCCATTTTTTTGGACACCGTTCCAACAGCCTTCAAGTTGATTTGATTAAGTATTATATAAATGTTTCCAGAATTTTAAA
The DNA here is from genome assembly GCA_932195095.1 of Andricus curvator. Taxonomy (NCBI): domain Eukaryota; kingdom Metazoa; phylum Arthropoda; class Insecta; order Hymenoptera; family Cynipidae; genus Andricus; species Andricus curvator. Next base: position 26,374 of record CAKNYM010046833.1, on the reverse strand, counting down.
GATAGACTCTTACAGCAAAAGTATATCCCGGCGGGCTAATGTGATATCCCAAAACGGTCCCCAGGGTATCCTGGATATCCAAATTTCCGCCGCGTGGGATAGATCTTTTTATCTTCAAAATGGGATTTCTTCTCAATAGTAACCTTTATGCTGATAATAGCAAAATATATCTTTCTGCGCCTCTTAGTACCCTTAGGAACCTTCTTCAAATGGTTCAAGACGATATTAATAACGTCTACAATTGGTTAGTATTTAATGGTTTGAAACTCAATCCACAAAAAACATATTCTTTGCTAGTTGGATCCTCCACTCATAATCCATCTACAGTCCTGGATTCCCTCCCACCTTTGTACTTGAACGATCTTGCTATTGACTTCTCTGATTCTATCAATGATCTTGGTTTGATATTCCACATGACTCTTTCTTGGAAAGAGCATGTTGAACTAATATCACGCAAAACCTTCAGAACTTTTCATCAGCTTAGTCGGAGTAGGGACTCTTTGTCTATAGCTAGGCGAATTCACCTTGTAAAAGCCTTGATTCTCCCTTATTTTGATTATGGGTGTGTGGTATATGATGCAATCTCTGATGACCTTAATTGCAAACTTGAACGAGCTCTCAATGCCTGCATCCGTTTTATCTATAACTTGTCCAAATTCGATCATATTTCTGAGTATAGGGAAAGAGCTGGTTTTATGACAGTTGCCAAGAGAAGACAATATTTTATGGGTAATTTGCTGTACATGATCTTTGAAAATGAAAAGCCTGTATGTTTATTGGAATTGTTTTTGCGGGATAATATGAACGTTCCAGGTCGGCCTGGGCTGCGCGATAGAGATCGTGCCCTGGCAATACCTGCTCATAGAACAGTTTTAAGGCAAAAATCTTTTGTAATCAGAGGGAGGCGGCTTTGGAATAAACTGCCGAATAGTATTCGTAATGCGCCTACAGTATTTGCATTTAAAAATATGTTCTCTGAATTTCTAAAATCTATGGGTACACCTTTATTTAATATAACTCTGTGGACTTAGCCTGAATCTAATTTTCTCTCTCTATTATATTCAGTTCCATTACTATTTTTTATTCATTTATGTTTTTCTATCATGAGGTGTGATAATGTTTCTCTTTTGTCTACTTATATCTTAAGATAAGTTTACCAACAGTGCCATCTTAATATAAAATTTAAGTAACTTCTTACAGCTTATACTTACATAAACTTACTTATTTTTTTATAGCCGATTAATGTCGTTAAATGTACATTTTTAATATTAAAGCAGGGTTCTAAAAATATTTACACTACACTCGAGATCAGGGGTTTTCAAATGTAGATCCTGTATCTACGAGCGATCCTGGGCCAATAGGTCGGATCTACTCAGCTTTGACACAGAACTGTCAAGAAGGATCCCCATCCTTTACCTGAGTCGAAGTGCCTCAAAGAGTTGCATCTTGCACAGCAGACAAGAATGGGGCCCTTGAGGTTTAGGTTTATGAACCATACCCTTCCAACTAATATTTTCTTTCAAGGGGTCATAAATTTTCTCTCAGTTTCCCATCGAAAAAAACTAGTAGATCCTGAAAATGGCCAGTCGATTCTGGGTCAGGCTGCACCTGTGGATTGTCGAGACCCCTGCTCTAGATTCTACTTTATATATTTATATATTTCTACATCTTTGTATATTTTATTATGTGTATACACATAATACAATATACAGTACACATTAGAGTGGTCCAAAAAAAGCGACTGTTTAAATGTTCATGGGCGCGTGGAAATTCGTATAGCCTAGGAAAAATCAGAATTGCCTATTTTTTTGTTTCGTTGTAGAGTCATTTTCAGCTTGCTAAAAGCAATTGTTCCTCTTATGGAGTTTAGCATGTAAAAATACAACTTATTTTTCAAGTTCAATTTTTCATAAGAAGTTATGAAACAATTTATTCAATGTTGGAGTTATTTGTTCTCCGAGATTTCAAGATGGATTTAGTCAACTTTTTCATATTTCAGAAATATTATGTAACAATTCTACAACGAGGAGAAATCTACCAGAATTTCAATATTTGCAGAATTTGGTGAACGCTTTGCACGCTTTGTTGAAGTTTGTGTGGAATGAAATTTTTACAGAGTATACTTTGAACCCTTCAGAATAAATTTGGAAAAGAACAACTGAAATGGTCAAAAAGCTTTATATTAAACAAAGGATTTTGAAAAATAGGTAAAAACTGATAATTTAACTATAGGTTCACCCGTAGGCTATACAGGTGAAGCGTTTATAGCGACTGTCATAAACGGCTAAGTCGAACCTATTCTATTGGAAATTCGAAATACAAATTGACCCTAAAGAGTGGCAGAACTCGGCAAACCAGGTAAAGGCACGAACACGCCATAAAATCATAAATAACTCATAACCAAGCCAAGCAGGTGAATCCTTAGAGTGGACTCACAGTTTTATCACTTTTACATTACATTAACAACAGTTTTTAAAACATTTTAGCAAGCTGAAAAATGACTCTACAACGAAACAAAAAAATAGGCATATTCTGATTTGTCCTAGGCTATACGAATTTCCACGCGCCCATGAACATTTAAATAGACGCTTTTTTTGGACCACTCTAGTATACATACTCTTTTCAGCTACTAAAGATGCTTTATAGCCCTGTGAGCTTTTTTCTCAATAAATTAAAATCAAATTAAAATTTCGAAGAATTTAATAATTTAAATCCCAAACAGGATATCCCAGCATTCTGTGGAAAAGTCGTAGAAAGGTAATGATTAACATATTTATTTCTAAAATCCAAAAGGATTTTATACATGGGGTAACATTTCCCAAGTGTCCCCGCCTAAAATTTTGTTGTCGCCTATCTCATTCAAACTCCGCCAGATTGTAGTGCTACTAGACCTCTTTAAATTCTGTGAAGGGGGCGCGCCTAGTACAACGGGTTGTCAAGATACAGGGGCCCGAATTTTCGACGATTCACCCCGACCGCTAACTTTCAATTGTACATAACTCCTGATACAGTAATCCGATTTTACTTTTTTATGAGGGTTTTGAAAAGGTATTTTAACAAGGTTTACAATAAAAATAATCATTAAACGATAAAAAAAAGATTTCACCTTGATTTTTCATTTTAAAAAACATTTTTGCGATTTTCTCCCAATGCGGCATTTTTGATATTTTTTTAATCAGGCTAGAAAAAAAGCTTGATTTTTTTCCTTGAAAAACATCCCAAAACGAAAATGGGATGGAAAGTATTGTTTGAGTTATAGAAGGTCATAAGAGCGCGGGTGCCCTGCGCCAACTAGTCACGGCGCTACTAGGCGTGCTGTACTGTCTCAGTGGCTCTAATACTTCATAAAAATGATTTTTCTGTTAACTTGTAACGAACATTTTATTTTATTCTTTTTTATTTTTCTTATTCTTAATTAATTTTTCAAAATGGTTCCATTGTAGGAAAACGATAGTTAATAATAGAATCATAAACGATTTTGGTGGATGCTTCTGGTCATCTGTTACATGTCGAGATGGTTTTTGATAAGTCCTCTTGCTTTCCACGTTTTGGTGAGTTTTTTGTGTGTGTTAATCTCTTGGCCTTTAACAATTTGGGGTGCTTTTTGATGCGCGTCTCCTTGCCTTTCACATTTCGGGGTGCTTTTTTTATGTGAGTCCCCTTGCCTCTCACGTTTTGGGGTGCTTTTTGGTGTGAGTCCCCTTGCCTCTCACAATGTTACTTGAAAAATGATTTTTTATTCAATTTAACGTTCACTTTGCTCTTCTCTTCGTGATCTCTTTGCGATCATTCTCTTCGGGAAAATGTCATACTGTGGAGATGACGAATACTTCTTCAAAATTAGAGTCGATTCTGAAGAGGGTACAAAGGAATGGTATTTTTGTGTGCCCGGCACAGTCTTTGCAGAATCGAATCGAGTTTTAAGGTTTTCAGAAGTGGCCACCAGATATCTAAATTGTTCCGAAACGATCAAAAAGTCAGAATAAAATGGAATTTTTATCACGCGTGAGCGGAAAGATAATTTGTATCGATTATTAGAACCACTGAGTCACTACAGCACGCCTAGTAGCGCCGTGGCTAGTTGGCGCGGGGCACCCGCGCTCTTATGACCTTCTATAACTCAACCAATACTTTCCATCCCATTTTCGTTTTGGGATGCTTTTCAAGAGAAAAAATCAAGCTTTTTTTCTAGCCTAATTAAAAAAATATCAAAAATGCCGCATTGGGAGAAAATCGCAAAAGTGTTTTTTAAAATGAAAAATCAAGGTGAAATAATTTTTTTATCGTTTAATGATTATTTTTATTGTGAACCTTGTTAAAATACCTTTTCAAAACCCTCATAAAAAAGTAAAATCGGATTACTGTATCAGGAGTTATGTACAATTGAAAGTTAGCGGTCGGGGTGAATCGTCGAAAATTCGGGCCCCTGTATCTTGACAAGCCTTTGTACTAGGCGCGCTCCCTTCACAGAATTTAAAGAGGTCCACTAGCACTACAATCTGGCGGGGTTTGAATGAGATAAGCGACAACAAAATTTTAGGCGGGGACACTTGGGAAATTTTACCCCACATATGTCCCGCAAGATTATCGTTGCCAAGCTGATCTCGAATATTCGCTGAAATTCGGTGAGTACCAATTTTTCTGAAAAGTTAAAGGACTCTGCATCAAATATACACGAATCAACCCAGTGGGCAAAAAAGTAAAGGACGTCTTTAGGACATATCCTTACGACTTAAAGACAACTTTAAGAAACATTTTAATGTCGCAAAGATGTCTTTACATCATATTTATGACACGGACAAACGACATCTTTGCGACGTCGTAAAGTTGTCATAAAAATGTCGTAAAGACGTCCTTCAATTTTCTGTCCACTGGGAAGAAATTATTATATTAATTAGAGCTCTAGGTTTGTCCCACGTTTCATTTCACAAAAAGAATTTGAATATTGTTAGGAATATCCTTTTTCTTAATCATTACCCACAAAAGTTAATTGAGAAACATATCACAATTAGAATTCAATAAATAAAAAACAAACAAAATAACATTCTATCTACGGATAATCAGAAGGAATTGGGAGAATATAGTTCTTTTAATACTTTTTTTCTCCCATTTTTTGGTCAAATTTCGAAAACTATTGAATTTATGTTGAAAAAATTTAAGATTCATACTATTTTCCGTATACCATTTAAAATGGATTCAATAATAACTTTTTGTAAAGATCCTTTACATAAATTGAAAGAGGTGGTGTTGTTTACAAGATCACTTCAGACTTCTTAATACTAGGATGGAGGAACACAAAAGTGATGTTCGTTTGGTACGTTGTTATATGAGTGTTCTTGCTAGACATACAAAAGGGTTTGTTGATGTTGACCATAAGTTTGACTGGGATAATGTTGAAATCATACATACTGAAAGTAACGAGAGAAAGAGAGAATTCATGGAAATGCTTTATATTAAAAAACAAAATAAGTTGTCTATTAATTTGAAAATTGATTTGTATAAAGTAAACAAAAGTTATTCTAGTATGATTAATTACATTTAGCAATAAGGTTTCATGAATCTTGACGTTCTCTTATTTCTGATGTGTTTATAACGTATTTGCCTGTTGACCCACACTTAGATCTCAGATATCGAGGAGATAGCGTCGTTGTTTCGTCGCTGCTCCCACCTGCTCTAATTTTTGTTACCTTGATAAGGGTGCTGTATGAGCACCGAAACGTTGGTAAATATTGTAAACGCTTTCATATTGTGATTTGATAATAATAAAAATAAAAAAGACGAAAGAAATAAAAAAGAGAAGGAAGGGGATTTGGTTGGTTGCCGTCTCATTTTTCTTGCCTCTTTTTTATTTTTGTCTTTAGAAACAAATTTTTGTAGTTTTAGGAATTGCAATAGGAGCATTTTGTGGTGGTTGTCCAAATTTGATAGTTGGATTCTTGTTTTATTTTCAGGAATTCTATAGATTAGTTTATGACTTTCTGTTTTCTGACAGAATATCTTCATTAAAAAACTGAATCAATTGACAGTTTATGCTTCAACAATTGTCGAAGTTGCCATTTTTTATGTATTTTAATGGAGCAATTCAGTAATTACCGAAATGCCCATTTTTAAGTTGTTTACACGGAGAAAAATATATATTGAAAAGTAGATATTAAAAACTTTGATATTTGACCATAATATATAGATATTACGGCATAATATCTAATATCTTCTATTCAATATACAAGATATTAAAATGCAATATCTGTTTATATTGGAAGTATAACACGTGTGATATTAACAGTTAATATCTAAGATATTAAAAAAGCGAAATTTTATCGGAGCAATGTCGTTGACGTGTGTTGTGGCGACAAAAGATTTTAACCCCGCTTTGTCTGCATCTTAAGCATTCGTCGCGTGTGTTGTGTTTTTCCGTTATATATTGCGTTAAAAGTTTGGATCGAAAATGGATTAAGTGTTTTTCGATATGACATCACAATTTTATCAAGGAAATGAGAACTCGGCGCTACAGGCATCTTTCATGTTAGCCTTGAACAGCGTGTTATCCGTTCTATAACATGAAAATTAAATAATTGTGGAAAAAGGTGAATGCTTGAGGATTAGGATATCAAAAACAGAGGACTACGATACAAAATCCTTTTGGATTTTATCGAAAATGGCATGCTTCACAGGTAATTTTTGCACAATAAAAAAATATTTTTTGATTGTCTTAGTTCCCCTTTAATATCTTGGATATTGTCTGTTAAAATCTTCTTTTTAATATCTATGGATGCTCTACTTCAGACATGCCCAACTCGGGGAAATTCCCTGTGAGAACACATGTTCCGCGTCCCTACTCTTTCTCCTAGAGAGCGAGAGATGTGGTAGACGCATGCGCGTGGTAGACGCGTACGTACGTACGCCTGTTGTAAAAGATTTCCAGGCGTTTTCAAGGACTTTAAAAAGTTTCAAG
>CAKNYM010046833.1:0-19022 GCA_932195095.1 Andricus curvator | reverse complement strand
TTTTCTTATATTTTTTTAAGATAATATTTATTTGTTATGTTTTTTAAATAATATATTATAACTTACTAAGAATTATTACTTCTACATATGTTTCAATGCTTTTTCTATTTTGAATATGGCGCCAGAAGTCTTTTTAAATAGATTTAGTGATCGATCGAGATACCACGCGGCGCTGATTGTATTGTTTCTGTTTACTTTTTTTCGGCGTTTGAAAACTATGTTATTTTGTTAATTTTTTAATATTTATCGCGAGTGTTGATGTTTCGGAGGGACTTTCCCCTCAAATAGGGATATGTGCTTCCTGTGGGGGAAAAAATTGCCCCCTGACATCCTTTCGGTGCGCCAGCATTCGAAATAAATTTTTTGAGGTGAGTTTTGTAGGTTAGATTACCCCCTACATGAGCCTTAAGATACGCGTCCAGCATTACACGATATTACATTACACGATATCCACTGTTCTCCAAATTATTTTACTTTAAAAACTTTCCGAATTCAGAATATTCAAGATTCACACTCGGATTAAAGCAACACAAAAGAAACACCAACGTTCGGCAATAATGCAGAAAATTCCCTGTCGATTGAACGGCACTCAAATGGCACTCAAACGGCACTGCCCGGTGCCGTTTCAGTGCTGCTCGTTTAAAGCTACTCAGATTACAGTTTTAAATGCCTGCAGAAGTTCCCTTTATACCTGCGAATAGGCTATCTAGTAGACCAGCTGAAAGGGATTAAAAATGAAAAATTAAAATTGGTAAAATTTTGAAATGACCTCTGCGAAAGTTAGAAATTCAGAATCTACGGGTTTCAATCATTTCAGATATCTAAATTTTTGTTTGGAAAGTTTAAAATTCGAATGAACATAATGTATCTCGTAAATGGAATGAGATACGCCAAAACAGACAACATTTTCGAATTCAACTTCAGAATAGTTTATTAGTATATAATTTATAAGTATAAAATATATATATAATGGGAAAATTCATAAATTAAAAAAAAATGTTAATCATTTGAAGAAAATTTTAAAAAGGGATTCGGATTGGTGGCGGCCAACTACTGTAAACCACTCTGCCCGCCCGGTACGTGACGAATACAATAGGAACATTATATGACCGTCGTATAACTCTGAGTGCCGTTTAGGTGCCGAAATCAGCACAAACAGTCACTGAAACGGCACTGGCGGCCCAGTGCCTTTCGCCAGTGCCGTTTCATCGGCAGGGTTGTGTATGCAATTCTATTGAATTTTATAAATACGATAATTGTTATTTGTTCAGGTTTTTTATTTCAAGTTTAATAATTTCCAAAAACTGGGGCGTCACAAAAGTTTCCCGACTATCATTCTTATTTCATGGAAAAATATTTTGTAGAATTAAAAACCGCCCAGGGCCAGAGGAAGCCCTATTGGGAGTATAGCTAACTCCACACCCGAAAATCAGGAACTAAGGGCTAACCCCTTCCCCCCTCCCCTCTTCATTACCCCACTCTTGTACTCCACACACGGGTTCAACTTCCTCCACCGGCCCTGAAACCATCTTTAAATGTTTTAAACGTGCAAACGATCAAGTGCGCATTATTTATAAAGATAATTTTTACGTATAAAAATATATCCTGTTCGAGACATTTTTGGGAAATCCAAATTTCCGTCCTGTGGGATATCCCATGGGCTATTTGCGTGAGGAAAGGCATAAACGTGAAGGAAGCTAAAGAGGTATGGTGGGACAGAAAAGTGTGGCGACAAATAGTTTTTAAGAAATGCATGATAAAGAGTGTTAGTGGAGTGAATGAAGCTTAAAACAAAAGACTTTGGATACTAATGGGCCCGAGAGGAGAGCTTTACATGATGACTTTGTGAAACTTTTTGCCGTGTTACTTAAATAAACAACACGGGAATTCTGGATCAATCTAAAAATCTATCCCCCCCCCCCATTACCGACTCCGACAATTCCCTTCCTCATCGAGTGAGTCACGAGTACCCTGAAAAGGATATGGCTTAATGGTATAGTAATAATAATATCACTGGAATATCCCTGGGTTATTAGCCTGGGACATGAATGCTGTGAGAGGAGATACTATTCCATCTAACGAAATGAGTTTTATTCAGTATTCCTTAAAAGTACTTCATTTTTAGAGTCTGATTTCAAATTGAATCGCATAATGCATTGAATTGCAAAATAAAATATAAACTACAAAATAATTGCAGCTAATAAACGAAAGAGCTCTTATTTATTCTGTTTTCCTAGAATTTACTAGTGCGATATTATAGTGATTTTATACTTATTTTCCTAGATTTGTTACATTTATTGGTTAGAAACAATTGTTGTCAATTTGGTTGGTAATGATCACCTTAATAATTACAAATTCATCATTTCAGACCAATACATATGTAATAATTTTTTCATGATACCTCAATAGGTATGATGAAAAATTGTATGCAAAGGTATCTATCTATCTATTTATCATTCTCGTGATGATTAACTTAAAAGTTTACTGAAATTAAGAAATGTATTTCTAAATAATATGACATTTTTTATTTAATAAAAGATATTGATGATTTTTTAATAAATTGAGTTGCTTTAAAAAACTCAATTTTTATTGAAATGATAAGAGCGGTTCGACGTTTCCAAATGCTTTTTATACGTTAACTGAAACAAAAGGCTTTGGTTGAATGTTTTGCAATAATTAATCTATTATAATTACCTCTTATTTATAATATCGCATTACTTATTATTTATAAACAAATAATACCTCAACAGTGTGCAAGGCCTCTAATTCATTTGAGACGCTCCTGATATAGAAAGAGACAATACGACCTCCAAAGACAATTACTCTATCTGATACACTTTCACTTTTCCCCACAGCTTTACCGGTCTATTTCCATATGTCGACGGTTTTGATTGCTGGATGCTTTATAACCCTTTTTTTAGGGAAATAATGGTATTTTATTTCCCTAGGGAAATAGAGTGTACCCCCACTACATTCACTGTTCGGTAAACGAAAACCAGCGGAAACTTACCACTCGTAAAATAGGTGGCGTAAAACGCCCATAACTCGCATCAGGGTGTCTAGCAGACCGGGAAACCTGGGAAACCCCCGGGATTTTATTTAGGACCAGGAATTTTTTTATTTTATCGAAAAATCTACTTTTTTCTACTTTATCTTCTTTTTATTCCATTTCCACTTTATCTACAGTCGTCAGGTTCCTTTCTGTGCTTATCCTATGTAGCGATTTATATAATTTTTTACATTCTCATCCTAATGAGAAGGTATTGGTCTTATGTAAAATTTGACTTAGTCGGTTTTCATGAAATCTCCACGTTTTGAGACCCCCTAAGTCAGAAAAAAAAAACAATTTTTGCGAAGGTGTCTATCTATCTGTAGTCTGTAGGCACGATAACTTTCGAAAAAATGATCAGATTGGATTGAGCTTTGGCACACTTTTTTAAGACCTAAAAGAAAAGGGCAAGTTCGTTATCCAGCTATTTTGGATAAAAATTCAAAAAGTTAGGGCATTTTCAAAATTTTTGAGACCATTTTCAAGATTTTAAAATTCTATGTACGGCTATACGTAGTACTCGGAAATTTAAACAATTTATCCTCACGACAAACAACACAAGCCACGAAAAAAATAGACAAAAGTTGTTCATCGAAAAAAGAACTACAAATTTTTTATTAATCATTTTTTGATAAGACTCATAGTTTTTGTTCAATCGTGAAAAATGACATTACAAATAAACAAATTAAATTCTTTGACAACATGACGCAAGATACAAGGAAATATTTGATAACAAAATTGTTTTCAAATTAGATCTGAAAATTTGCTTTTAACCATTTTTTCTCACGAGACTCGTGATGAGAATGTATGTATACCATTAAGCCATTTCCCTTTCAGGGTAGGCGTGACACTACCCAATTCGGGTAGTGTTTCTAGGTGGATAGTTTTCTTGTAGTTATAAATAACTACAAGTTTGGGCTCACCACACCCACGATGTGCCAACAGCACTCAGTATTCTTGAATGTTCACCCATCCAGGTACTAACCGCGTCCAACGCTGCTTAACTTCAGTGATCTGACGAGAACTGGGTTTTTCAGCGAGTTATGGCCGTTGGCCATAATGAATGAGTTCGTTAAAGTCAAAGGAGCTTTAACAACAAAGAATTCACAATGGCTAAAGTTTAGTTTTTGATGGTTTGACGTATAATTTTAAAAGTGCTATATGCAAAAATTTGGGGGATGTACAGTGATAGAGCGCGAAGCGAGAAGATCCGACAGGTGCGCGCCCTAGGCGCGCTCAAACCTTCGAGCCGCGTTGACTTTCAAAAATCACAAAAAGACATCTAAAAATTGCTCGGGGGAAAAAAATGTAACCGGGAAACCCCCGGGAATTTCAAATTGCCTGATCACTAGACACCCTGTGCATTTGTTGAATAAAAAAATTAAGTTCAGTCCCATGTTTTTGGTGCCAATTTTTATGCACCAGTATTCGGTGGTATTCGGCGTCATATTGGTTTGACGCAGTTTGACGTCGTAGCGTGAAATGGCTAATTAGGGTAGCTTAGAATTCGAAAATAATTCAAGTATAGAAGATTTCTAATTTTAAAGGAATACTTAAGGGCGTTGGAACCAGGACCCAATCTCAACAATGGATTGCATCATTTTACTTCATAAATACTAGAATTACATCTTTAGGCCCTAATTATCCAAAAAGATGTACCTAATTCTAGTATCTATGTTTGCTTTCAATTTTGCAAGTAGATATTTGATATTTCATTTAAAGCAAATATCATATTTTGTATCACAGAATTCGTTATTTTTGTTTTGCATTGAGTAAATTTGGTAATTAATAGAAGAACCTTTTTTCAAAAGAAACGAAGTCATTGGTAATGATGATCTTTTTAATTTGCTAATCTAGAACATAAGGATGTGCAAATAACACGAAGCTCAATCGGGTCGGATTTGAGCTTTACAAAAAGCTCGAAAACGTTTGGGTTCTCGAACTGTTTCATGTTTTAAATTTTCCCTAAATTTGTTTTCTTTAAATGAAAAATCAATTTCCTGTAAGTTCGATTTGGTATTATTATATATATCGCCCTCTAGTTGCTTAAGATCGTAAGTTGTAGGGTTAAGCTTTCAGAAGATCGTTACCCACTTTTTTTTACAAAAATACATATTTCAAGAAAATAAAGTCTTCTAGGTACAAACTTACATGAAAAAAAGTGTAATAGTTATTATTCTTTCGATTGTCAACAATCCAAATTATTTTAAATATACCTAAATAATTAATTTATATGACTTATTATATTACGCAAGGGTTTCGCGGAAGAAACAGAAACAATTCCGAATACAATCCATCGATATTTTTTATTTATGCAACAGTTCCCGTAATTCATGGACCACGATTTTAATTATGCTGAAAAAATATATAAAAATATTAACTTTCAGACTCTGTTTACACTGCTACTAGATGGAGTTATGTAGCTTACATCTTACATTATTTTTTTTCAAACTGGGATACGATATTTTTTGCACGTAGCTTACGACCTTATGATTTTGAAAGGAGCGTTAGCTCGGTGGGACCCTGCAACTGACCCTTCAAGTACATCAGGCCTTACTGAAGTAATGCGTAATTTTTTGTTTAAAATATTACCAATTATCGACGGTTAGGGTTATAAAGCATGATTGCAATAAAAAAGTAATTTATGAAAATTAAAATAAATCAAATTAATGTTTGATAATTAATAATAATTAAACATTTCATATAAAATTGTATAAAGAGTGATGACAGTTTAACTATTGGCATTCGAGTAGGAAAGATAAATAAAAGAAAAGCTGAAAAAACTGGAATTGTCAGGACTTTTTTCAGAATTTGAGTAGACACTCTGAATTAAGATTTAAAATTATACTCACGAGGAAAGAAACGTATCAGGTTTGATTTGATTTAGGTAATTGATTCTATTTTATATTTGCGGTTTAATATTAATTTATGATTTTGGTTCTAGGTCGGTCTTATTAATGGAAAATTCAAATACCTCACTGCCGAGACTTTCGGCTTCAAGATCAATGCAAACGGCGCCAGTCTGAAGAAGAAACAGCTCTGGACTTTAGAAGGTAGTGAGCACCAGGTCTTCCTACGCTCACACCTTGACCGTTACCTGGCCGTCGATCAGTTCGGCAATGTCACGTGCGAATCTGAAGATCCATCGGATCCAGGCTGCGCCTTTCAAATAATGCTCGCAGCCGATGGTAAATGATTCTCTTTATCTTCTTCTTTTGTTAATCCTTTCTTTCTTTTTGGATGCTTTGGATTTTCAGTAGTATGATTTCAAGAAGTTTAATGTCGACACGGGTGACTGACATTAGGATGGTCCTTATTTTTGAACAGGGAACTATCGGTGGACATTGCTCGACTAAAACTGCCGAAGAGTACGCTAAAAATTCTTCAATGTTTTGTTGATCCAAGGTTTTGAACTCTAAGAATTTTTGAGCTAAGGAGAATCGGCTAAGAAAATTTCAATGTGATTCAATGAAAATTTCTGTAAAAGTTAGAGCATCAACTTTAGCCGTACTGAAGTTTTGCTTACCGATTCTCCTTAGCTCAGAAATTCTTACAATTCACAATCTTAGATTTCGCACAATATTGAAGAATTTTTTAGCGTAATCCTTGGTAGACTAAGTGATTTATTCAAAGCGGCACACTTAAACTTTGTTCAAATAGAGCATTTGCGTGAACTTGTAAATATTTTTATTTTTAACTTTACTATCAAAACACTTGATAAGAATGTTTCCAGTAGTGCTGCGAAAATCTCTATAATATACGTATTATGTATCATAAATTTCGATATTATATATTTGTCTTTTATCATTCCCAATATATGCTCCAGTCAAGTCTGTGAGATATTTAAGCATATCTTGAAAATAATAATTTTTTGTGGCTTTTACCTATAATACTTCATAAAATATTCCTCAAAAATCTGAATTGTAACAAAAGTTAAATATCTTAGTTACACAGCAAAACAGAAAGTATTGATACGAATTGAATTGAAAAGACTAAGATACCCTGCAAATCCTGCTTTGCGACAATGACGCATTGGACCTATGTGCCAATGCGTGTAAATTCGTGAAGACGGTATTTCAATTTTGAATCTTTCTATACGTACAAATACGGTGCAAAAGTTTAAAGTCAGCGAAAACATTTCAATGCGTCAGCACGCAAACGCTTCAACATTGTTCAATGCGTCTGAATTCGGGAGAGTAAAATACACACTCGAATTCGCCCCAATTCGTTACGCCGAATTTCAGCAAGTGTTGATTTATACAATTTAATCCTTAACAGGAAAACCAACGTGCGGGGCATATAGAATTTATTGTAAATGTTTAGCAAATTGTCTCGTAGCTCAGTGGCGGGTGCTCTGGACTGATACACGAGGGATCGCTGTTTCAAGTCTCGACGCATGCACTTTTTATTAATTATTTCTAATTGACTTTGACCACGCATTCATATGAATTCACGCGTATTCAATTCATGCTGTCTCAATTCATCTAAATGCGTCTCAATGCATTTTAACGAATCAGAAAATGGGATTTACGCGCATTACAAAAATGTTAATTCGCCCCAATCCGTATCAATTCTTTCTTTTTTTTTGCTGGGTAGCTAAAAAAATACAGCATTTAAAAAAACATTTGACGCCTTTTGTGAAAAAAAAAAATTGAAAAAATGTTTGGCACTCAGTCCTAAAAGTTTTCTGATGGTAAAATGAACCTTCACACAAAATTGCATGCTTTCGTAACAGTTTGATCACAATTTTCAATATCTTCAATGTATCGCTTGGACTAGTTTAATATTTTTAAGCGCAAAGGGAAAAATTTTGGTACGATGTTACTTTCATATTTTGCATGTTAGGTTTTGATGGAACTCAATCCAATAGATCTTGCATTTATCGTTTTTTTTCTATTCTTATTTTTGTGATCTTTTACGATCATTTGGAATTGAAAAAAAAAACTTTTTTGGTGGGTATAGTTTTCTGGAAGTAACTCTGAAATAGAGTTGTGTTAGCTTAAGGTCGTTGAAACCCGGGACTAACCTCAACATTGAATTAACTCATTTTACTTCATAAATACTAAAATTACATGTTTGTTTGATTACTTTGATACACATTTTGACGGCTAATTTCAATACCTTTTGTGTAAGACTATTTTTTGAATGCTCGAGTTAGAATTTAAAGAAAATCTTATTACACAAAAAGTATTGAAATTAGCCGATTTTTCACTCCAAGTACAGACTTGATTCACAAAGGAGTAGGCCCTATGTATCAAATAAAGATTTAACTCTAGTATTTATAGAGTAAAATAAGGCAATTTTCATTTTGAGGTTAGGGCTTCGTTTCACCGCCCTTTAAATTTTTATTTTGGCACTCAAAAGGAGGCTTTGTACGTTTAACATCTTGCAATAACCGAAACCCTTTAAAATGTTCGAAAATAGGTGACATTAAAAATTATTATTTGTTTTGATTTCTCCTTTATAGTGTATGGTAAGGGAATACAATGCCCTGAAAATCGAATATCTCACTTCTAATATAGTTTATGAGATATAGTTGCCAAAAGCTATTTTTTTCCAAAAAAATGTCTAAAAAGATTTTTCATTTTAGTTTTTCTAAAATAGCATAGTTTCTGGACATCGCAGATGAAAGTTTAATTAAGTTAAAGCAGACTGAATTTCTTGGAAAATTTGAAGAAAAAAACAAAAATGGTATATCTTTGATAACAGAAATGGGCATTAAAAATACAGCGAGATGTGCAAGATCTTTTGGGTTGAGTTATATTTATCGAAGCCCACCGTATTTGTTTCACCTGCAAAATGTTCTGTGATTATTACTATGGAAACATTTGTACTAGGAAGTGGAAGGTGGGCTTTAAAAAACGTACAGAGGGGCTACTTCTTAGGATCGAGTCAAGATGAGCTTAAATGTACAGCAAAGGCTCCAGGCGAAGCGGAATATTGGCTAGTTCATCTGGCTGCAAGACCACAGGTAAACATTATCCTCTGATTCGGTACTTTATTTGATTGGTGTGATTCTGTGTCTCATTTAATTGCGGTGTGCCTATTCTCAGTTTATGAGCTTGTTGTTCTTGAATTCAATATTACTATCATAACACAAAAAATATTATTAAAACTCACCTGATTTGTAATTCAATTTAAATACAGTACCGATCACAATTATCGGACACCCTGTTCTTCATCAGTTGTTTGATTTCTTCTAATAATATTTTTCTTTGAAAAATAAGCACGAGAGCTATGTAGGTGACAATGTTTTTCCGAAAATTCCCGATATTTTAAGCCTAAGACGAACCCTGTAGGTTGAAAAACGACTGATCGGGGCATTTTTGATGTGAAACTTCGAAAAACTGCTTTTCGAAAAAAACACATCTAAAGTTGGCGAATGCCATTAGTGCACACGTGTTATATTTTTTCTTAGAATTAACATAAAAGATACCCACTTCCGGAGGTATGTTAAGCTGGCACAACACTATTGAGGTACAGAAATGTAACCTATTTCATAATTTAGGGCTCATTTAGGGCTAATTTGGGCCCCTATTCCCGAATTTAGGGCTCTTTTATTTTTTTTTTAAATTAGTGTTTGCGATAGCTTAACGTTAAGCTAGCCGAACATTGCTGTAATACGTACTAAAAATGATTTTACAGAAAATTCACCTCATACAATAATTTAGGGCTCATTTAGGGCTCTGGGAATATAATAATCAAAATTGAAAAAAAAAGTTTAAACAATTTTTGTTTAAACAATCCTACAAAAAATGAATTGAACATATTTATTTTCTTATACCACGTTAATGCTCATTTAGGGCTCCCCGAATATGATATTTGAACATTAAAAAAAGTTGTTTAAACAATTATTGTTTAAACAAATTTAGCAAAAAAATTTAGTTTTTTTTATTTCCCTTGTATAATTTCAGGCTTATTTAGGGCTCCTGAAATATGGTCGACCGGAAGTCGTCCGATTTTTCCTTTGCCCTTTTTTTTTGTTATAGATGGTGTTGTGCCACCTTAACGTTATAAAAAATACGTGAAGAAAATTAAAAAAGCGATTCTTTCCATTCGCATATTTTAGGGCTCATTGAGGACTAATTTGGGCCCGTAGTCCCAAATTTAGGGCTCCAATATTTTTAAAAAAAAATTAGTGTTTGCGCTAGCTTAACGTTAAGCTAGCCGAACATTGCTGTAAAACGTACTAAAAAATTGTTTTACAGAAAATTCACCTCGTACGATAATTTAGGGCTCATTTAGGGCTCTGGGAATATAATAATTAAAAATGTAAAAAAAAAATTTTACCAATTTTTGTTTAAACAATCCTACTAAAAATGAATTAAACATATTTATTTCCTTATCCCACGTTAAGGTTCATTTAGGGCTCCCCAAATATGATATTTGAACATTTAAAAAAATTGTTTAAACAATAATTTTAACGTATTTTTTATAAGGTTAAGGTGGCACAACACCATCTGTAACAAAAAAAAAGGGCAAAGGAAAAATCGGACGACTTCCGGTCGACGATATTTCAGGAGACCTAAATAAGCCTGAAATTATGCAAGGGAAATAAAAAACTAAAATTTTTTGGTAAATTTGTTTAAACAATAATTGTTTAAACAATTTTTATTAATGTTCAAATATCATATTTGGGGAGCCCTAAATGAGCCTTAACGTGGGATAAGGAAATAAATAGGTTTAATTCATTTTTAGTAGGATTGTTTAAACAAAAATTGGTACAATTTTTTTTTTACATTTTTTATTATTATATTCCCAGAGCCCTAAATGAGCCCTAAATTATTGTATAAGTTGAATTTTCTGTAAAATCATTTTCAGTACGTTTTCCAGCAATGTTCGGCTAGCTTAACGTTAAGCTAGCGCAAACACTAATTTTTTTTAAAATAAAAGAGCCCTAAATTCGGGAATAGGGGCCCAAATTAGCCCTAAATTATGAAATAGGTTACATCTCTATACCTCAATAGTGTTGTGCCAGCTTATAATACCTCACTTCCGGCTTCTTCCGGAACATGGGTATAGTGCCGATAGATTCAGCATGGATTCTAGTGTCACCCCCAGTCAAACTTGCTCAAATCCGAAAATTATAATTTTAGACCCTGCCTTAGAAAAACGCGAATGTGAACACAGTTTCTCAAATATTAAAGTCCATGAGCGATATTGGTTTCGAACAAAAATGTTGATAAAGAGGTTATGTCAATTTATGTTAATTAAGTTCTTCTAGTGAGAGTACCAGGGTCGGCGGAAGCCCTATGTACGGTAAAATACCCACTTGAAATTTCTGAAGGTTGGTAATGACCCACCTGAAAATTCGAACGAAACAAAGCAAATAGTAGCAAAGGCCTTCCCCCTCCTCCTGCTCACTCCCGCGGCCAACAAAACTACCCACCTGGGCTCAACACGTTTCGCCGGCCCTGGAGAGTATATACTGCTTAATTTTATGTTTTTATAGCAGAACCAGATATCTCTGGCAGAACCTGATGTTTTTTTTTATTCTAGTACAGGCTTCTTCATCGATGGGAAATTCGGCCGTATAAACTCATTTGTCACATGTTTCGATTCCACCACTACGCCTCCTCCCTCAGCTAAAATAGTGAGACGGAATTTTTCCGTGCTGAGTGAGGAGGCGTTGTGGTGGAAACGAGACTTCTGGCAAATGAGTTTATACGGCCGAATTTCCCCTTACTGAAGACCCCTGTTCTAGTAGATAAAGTGAGGGGTTGTGCAAAAGTGTGGTTTATGTCACCATTCTGAGGTGTACTTACGATGTCTGGTTTACTTTTAAAAATTTGAATTATCATATAAAGATACTTTTGTGAGATTTCCGCTGTCAGCTTTCACAAAAACCTCTTTTGCCACTTCTTGAAACAATATTTTCCAATTCCCACCATTGATGTGAACAAAACCAGACAAAACGAACAAAATATGGGTGCAGAAAAACGGTGTGGAAATCATGCATTGATACCTGCGCTTAGGTTGGAGGAAAATTCGACCACATTTTCGCGTCAGAGTGGCCCTCTCATCCACATTATTAAAAATAATTCAAATTTCAACACTAAATTCAGAATAGTAAACAAAATGTAAAAAATATTTTATTGACGCATGTATAAATTTAGAATTTTATAAACTATAAGATCCAAAAATTGAAAACGTGATATCTGACATTGGAAACAGCCCCATTGAAATGTGTGTATGCTTGAAAATGGTCTAACTATTTTAATTTTAATGGATCCCTGATTTGAAAATTCTACTCTAATACAGGTAAATTTGAGGTCTGCCGGGCGCAAGCGCTTCGCGCACTTGAGCGCGATGCAGGACGAGATTCATGTGGACGCTCCTGTACCATGGGGAGAAGACACTCTTTTCACCCTCGAATTCCGACCAACGGCGTCAGCAGATATCGATGGACATGGAGATCGTGCCAAATCCGTAGGAGGGCATTACGCTCTTCACACTTGCAATAACAAATACCTTGCCCGAGATGGAAAACTTCTTGATACGTGTACTCGCGACTGTCTTTACGCTGCTGAGTTTCATGCTGGTCTTCTTGCTCTCAGGTACAAATATATTTTAATAGATTGTAAAAACTGCTTAGATTTTTATAAGTAGAATATATTTGTCACATTTTTGATTATCAACCATTGCAGAAAAAGCAACCTCTCGCCGTTTGAACTTATCTAATAAAAATCAAAATTCTAATAAAAATAAAAACAAATTTTATTTTCATTTGGGCTTTATTAGACTTTAGTCGAGCGTGGCTACTGCAATTTCATAAAATTTTGTAACTTGAAGTATTCAAAAATTTAATTAAAATTAAAAACATTCGTACAATTTTTAATTATAAATGCTTCAAAATTTATGGAAGAAGTTTCAATTCAAAATTATTCAATTTTGAAAGGTATCAATTTTAAACAATAAAATTTTAAATGTTTTCATGTGAATATAGTTTATTTTTACACACATGGGTCATTCCAAAATAGATCGTCTGATAGCCGTTGCGACCTATTTTCAAAAAAAAATTGTCAACGATATATATGTATATTATTTCTGGGTGTTATTAGGATTCATTTTTCCCATTTAATTTTTGTAAACTGATATATTGCTCTTTTAACCAAAATTGTTTTTAAATGTCGATGACTTGGATTAAAATGGCGTATACACCAAATTACAAAATGCTCTTTATTTAAGAAAATATACAAAATTATTTAATGATCCAAACAAGATATTGCGACTCAAGAATTCTATTTTCACAAGATACCAATATTTTTTAATTTAAATATTGTTTTCAATATTAAAAAGGGTATAAAATAGAAAGAAAAAGAAAACTTTAGAATTTGACCGTGGATTCTTCCCCCATTACTATGTCGAATATATTAAATTTACTTTGATATGAAAGTTATATCTCTAAAATTAATAAATTAATTCAGATCTTAAAAGAATTATATACTTTTAAGTTCAAAACTGGGTCTTGAAAATTTCAACTTGCTTCAAGTTTGTATTTTTCTTCTCTTCATGTCTCTAAGGAGCAAAATGAAAATAATTCAAACTTGCAGAATATGGCATCCCAGATAGCACAAAAAACTCCGTGAAGATTTCCTGAAACTTGCAATGTAAGGTTGGAATATTGCATTGAAAGGTAAGGGCAAGGTTCGGTCAATCAAGAAAATGTCCGCTTTTGAGGGAATGTTGCACGGCAAGTTTCATAACAGTTTTTTTTATAAATATGGTAAATAATCTTGATACGTGTGTCTGGTGGTACACCAGGAGGGTTAAGAAAACTACTGCGCAGCCATAGGTCCCATAGAAAACTACTGCGCATCGAATTAAGTTAAATAAATCTTCCAAACTGTCGTGAAAGTTGCCGTGCAACGTTCCCTCACAAGCGGACATTTTCTTGATTGACTGACCGAACCTTGCCCTAACCTTTCAATGCAATATTCCAACCTTACATTGCAAGTTTCAGGAAATCTTCACGGAGTTTTTTGTGCTATCTGGGATTTATTGTCGATATCTACAACCCCAATTCGAAAATGGAAGGCACGTACCTTCGTTATTAATTTATTTCACTTTAAAAATCGTGCAAGGTTAATCCCATTTTAACCTGCATGTTATGTAAAAACAATAGAACTGAAGTTAGTCTATCAAATTAGGTTGTTCTCTTTTGATTTAAAAAATATTTTATATGATTAGAATTTTTTCGAAATTATATAGGCCTACTTCAGTTCTATGGCTTTTACGTATAATGCAGGTTAAAATGGAGTTAACCTTGCACGATTTTTAAAGTGAAAGTTGAAATCCTTAAGACCCAGTTTTGAGCTTAAAAGTGCGTAATTCTTTAAAGACCTGCATTCATTTATTAATTTAGGGGATATAACTTTCATATAAAAGTAAATTTAATATATTTGACACCAGTAATAGGGGAAGAATCCACGGTAAAATACGCTAAAGTTTTTTTTTCTTTCTATTTTATACCCTTTTTAATATTGGAAACAATATTTAAATTAAAAAATATTGGTATCTTGTGAAAATATAATTCTTGAATCGCAATTAGGTATTTTCACTTCAACCATCAGCTAACTTCACTTCGTTGGGTGCTGAGGGCAAAACAATCGACCAAATGCATGGGACAAAACTTTATTTTTGTAATGTCTTCGTAATGAATAATAATTATTAACATTTTATTATATCAGTAAATAGTTCTTAAAAAATAAAAACTATTTTTCAAATACACTGATATAGAAAAAATTAGTTTTTACGAAGATATTAACAAAATAGGGGAAAAATGGAGCGAGTCCCATGCATTTGATCCATTGCTTTCCCCTCAGCAGTTAACGAAGTAAAGTTAGCTGACTATGAAATGAAAATGCCTAATATCTTGTTTGGATCATTAAATCATTTTGTATATTTTCTTAATTAAAGAGCCTTTTGTAATTTGATGTATACGCCATTTTAATCCAAGTCATCGACATTTAAATACAATTTTTTTTAAAAGAGCAATATATCAGTTTGCAAAAATTAAATGGGAAAAATGAATCCTAATAACACCCAGAAACAATATATCGTCGCCATGTCCCTCAACTGTCAAACTGCGAAAATGAGGTTCAAAGTTTAACCATAATATACTCTACAAAAACGTTGGCAAATGTCGAAATAAGTTCATCGGTCAAAAATAATGCATGATCAAGATAATATTAGCCCTTTAATACTATTATAAATGTATTTTAGCTGATGTGGAAAATTGGTTTTGGACATGGCGTAATATGAGATGCAAAAAATTAATTTCTTCCCAGAATTATAGTACGCCATGTCCACAAAATATTTATAGATGAACTATTTATAATGAAATTATTAAGTAAAAACTTTAACAGAATGATAGTTTACATTACTCTGTTGTATTACATACCTCGAATTAAATTAATTATTCTCAAATTATTGACTTGTGAGTATTATTCCGATGGTTACTTTTAAGGTTAAATATATTTCTGAAAATTTTTATTTTTCAAATTGAACTTAGGTTATCCATATAATATATGCACTACGAAGTTGGAATTTTTTCACTTACAGCAATGCAAACAAGGACATGGCGTGATATAATTCCAACTTTTAATTAACGTCACTATTGCTTCCTCATAGAGGGAGGTTTGTAATGACCTAAATTTTCAAATATACTTTTTTGACATATTTAGATATAATTCGATCCCAGGAGCTCGAAAATAAAGTTTTTAAAAAAGGTCCGTGCGTGTGTATGTGTGTGTGTGTAACTTTTTTCTGTTCACCATATCTCGAAAAGAGGTCCCGGAAGCTGGAATTACAACATTGTCATATCGATATGGGCACTATGCCATAATTTAGTGCCTATTTAGTGCTAATTTATGCTGCAGAAAAAAAATATTGTGCCCGGTAATTTTGGTCAAAAACATGTAGTAGTGCCAGCTTCAGCTGAAGCCACAACTCCGGTATGCGAAACTCGGAAACTATTAATGATATCAAATTCTCCTTTGCGCAGGAATTTAGTGCTAAT
This sequence comes from Andricus curvator, assembly GCA_932195095.1. NCBI lineage: Eukaryota > Metazoa > Arthropoda > Insecta > Hymenoptera > Cynipidae > Andricus > Andricus curvator. Next base: position 2,952 of record CAKNYM010046833.1, on the reverse strand, counting down.
TAAGTGCTCTGGATTTGCGCTATGCACAAAATCCGGGCACTTTTTTTTTTACCAAAAACGTGTAGTAATGCTAGCTTCAGGTGACTCTGGTATGTGAAACTTGGAAACTATTAGTGGTATCAAATTGTTCTTTGCGCAGGAATTTAGTGCTTATTTAGTGCTAATTTATGCCGCAAAAATTAAATTTTGTGCCCGGTAATTTTGGTCAAAAACATGTAGTAGTGCCAGCTTCAGGTGACTCTGGTATGTGAAACTTGGAAACTATTAGTGGTATCAAATTGTTCTTTGTGCAGGAATTCAGTGCTTATTTAGTGCTAATTTATGCCGCAAAATTTAAATTTTGTGCCCGGTAATTTTGGTCAAAAACATGTAGTAGTGCCAGCTTCAGCTGAAGCCACAACTCCGGTATGCGAAACTCGGAAACTATTAATGATATCAAATTCTCCTTTGCGCAGGAATTTAGTGCTAATTAAGTGCTCTGGATTTGTGCTATGCACAAAATCCATGCACTTTTTTTTTTACCAAAAACGTGTAGTGATGCTAGCTTCAGCTGACTCTGGTATGTGAAACTTGGAAACTATTCGTGGTATCAAATTGTTCTTTGGGCAGAAATTTAGTGCTTATTCAGTGCTAATTTATGCCGCAAAAATTAAATTTTGTGCCCGGTAATTTTGGTCAAAAACATGTAGAAGTGCCAGCTTCAGCTGAAGCCACAACTCCGGTATGCGAAACTCGGAAACTATTAATGATATCAAATTCTCCTTTGCGCAGGAATTTAGTGCTAGTTAAGTGCTCTGGATTTGTGCTATGCACTAAATCCGGGCACTTTTTGTTTTACCAAAAACGTGTAGTAATGCTAGCTTCAGGCGACTCTGGTATGTGAAACTTGGAAACTATTAGTGGTATCAAATTGTTCTTTGTGCAGGAATTTAGTGCTTATTTAGTGCTAATTTATGCCGCAAAAATTAAATTTTGTGCCCGGTAATTTTGGTCAAAAACATGTAGTAGTGCCAGCTTCAGGTTAGTCGGCCGTTGCTAAGCCCCACGACATTATTTTCATCCACTTATTTGTTTATAAGAAATTCAACAAATGTTTATACTTCTACAGTTCTACAAAAAACATTTCTAAACTGTTGTGTCAACGATTCTAGATCGTTTTGAATAAATCTGAATATTTTATAACGAACGGTAATTTTCAAAAGTTAAAAATTTTGGTTATTGTCATTTTGTTCATGAAATAAAAAAGTATTAAAAACCTTTTTAAAAAAATCAGATGTCAACGATGTATGCAGAATTTTATTAATTTTTATTTATAAAAAATGTAAAAATGATGAAAATAATTGTGTCCTACTGTGCCGCACCGCGCCATAGAAGACCTGACTTTTGAATTTTTTCTGGAAAACTAGTGGCAAACCCACTCTAATAATATCAGGACTCGTAGACCACACTTGTTCCTTCCTTTGACGAAAAAAAATACAAAAGTGGCATTTTTTAGAAACCGCGTTCTTCATTTGTATTTTTTTCACAACATTTTCGAAAAATATTTGGTGGGATTTTTTTTCACCACCAAGCAATCATATGTCCTGAATTGCAGTAAAATCCCATCCCGACACGAAAATTTCAGTGATCAATTGACATGGACTCCACCAGTTTTCATGAGTATTGCCCTTTATCATACATTTTCACATTTTGGATTAAGCACTATTACTTTCGAAGGAATAATCTGATTGGATTGCGCTTTAGCGTACTTCTTTACGGCCTAAATGGAAAAGGAAAGGACGAGTTCATTAAGAAACCAAAACTATACGAGATATTAAAAAACTGTTCGGAAGCAAAATTGTTCATTTTAAAAAGGTCTACAAATTTTCTTCAGTCCATTTTTGTTTTGTTTTAATTGTGAAAAATGGAATTACAAATTTTAATTTTGTGAATAACGACAGAAGCTATAATCAAAATGTTTCATGCTAAACTGTTCGCCTAAATAACATCTACAAATTTGCTTGAAATCATTTTTTGATAAGACACGTAGTTTGCGTTTTATTCGCGAAAAATTAGATTAGAAATCACAACATTAAATTTATGGAAAAGCGACATAAGCTAGGTACAATGAAATGCTTAACAGCAAACATTTTTACTTAAAACAGAAGTCCCGGACACAATCGCCAAATCACACATCTTAATGGTTTGATCTGTAAATTTAAAAGATTAATGCACAGACTAGGACTTAATTAGCACTAAATTCCTGCGCAAAGGAGAATTTGATATCACTAATAGTTTCCAAGTTTCACATAACAGAGTCAGCTGAAGCTGGCACTACTACATGTTTTTGACCAAAATTACCGGGCACAAAATTTAATTTTTGCGGCATAAATTAGCACTAAATAAGCACTAAATTTCTGCCCAAAGAACAATTTGATACCACTAATAGTTTCCAAGTTTCACATACCAGAGTCACCTGAAGCTGGCACTACTACATGTTTTTGACCAAAATTACCGGGCACAAAATTTAATTTTTGCGGCATAAATTAGCACTAAATTCCTGCAAAAAGAACAATTTGATACCACTAATAGTTTCCAAGCTTCACATACCAGAGTCACCTGAAGCTAGCATTACTACACGTTTTTGGTGAAAAAAAAGTGCCCGGATTTTGTGCATAGCACAAATCCAGAGCACTTAATTAGCACTAAATTCCTGCGCAAAGGAGAATTTGATATCATTAATAGTTTCCGAGTTTCGCATGCCGGAGTTGTGGCTTCAGCTGAAGCTGGCACTTCTACATGTTTTTGACCAAAATTACCGGGCACAAAATTTAATTTTTGCGGCATAAATTAGCACTAAATAAGCACTAAATTCCTGCACAAAGAACAATTTGATACCACTAATAGTTTCCAAGTTTCACATACCAGAGTCACCTGAAGCTAGCATTACTACACGTTTTTGGTAAAAAAAAA
>CAKNYM010046832.1:89927-112024 GCA_932195095.1 Andricus curvator | reverse complement strand
GACAGACAGACAGACAGACAGACAGACAGACAGACAGACAGACAGACTACAGACTACAGACAGACAGACACCTTCGTAAAAATCGTTTTTTTCTGACTCAGGAGGTCTCAAAACGTGGAGATTTGATGAAAACCGACTATGTCAAATTTTACATAAAACCAATACCTTCTCATTAGAATGAGAATGTAAAAATTTCAAAACATTATATGACGATCATACTTCCAAGGTTTCATATCCCATGTTTATGATAGGAACACAAAACAGAAGATAGAAAGTGCACATAATTTTTTATGCTTCCTGACATTCATTTTTTAAAACAAAGTTATAATAATTATAGGCCTTGGTGTTCTCCAGTGGCTAAGCTTCCAGCTTTAATTTTTCATATATTTTGTTTATAAATATATTTTGTGGGTATGTTTTATTTTCACATAGTTTGAAATTTTGACTATGCTAAAAATATTTGTATTCTATTTTCAAGTTTTGATTTGTAAATGATAAAAACGATACGGTCCAAAAAAGGACCATATTCTTATAGACAAAATAACAATTGTAAGACTGAAAATAATTGCCAAAGATTTCTAAATTAATAGTATTTTCGAGATTTTGGCGAAAATCACTGATATCCAATCGTATTTCCCAATTTTTCACCGTTTTACACCAAACCTTTTGAAATCAATAAAAAAAATTCAAACAAAAAATCAAAGAATTTCAAACCATGATTCAAAATAATCTAATATTTTATATATTTGATTTGAAAATCTTCCTCCAATGCTGCTCAAGCAATTAAAATGTTTGAATTTTACAAAATAAGATTTAAAATGTTTTTCATATTCCTCTATATGGGCTAGTTTTATCTCTTTTTTCAAACAGCCTAGTATGATTTTAAAAATATAAAAAATTAAAAAATGAGGAAAAGATTTTTTCAAAATAAATTGTGATAATGGTCATTTTTCCTCATATTGTTAAATAATATTGCCTTCTTTGCCTATATTTTTAAGAGATTTTTGAAATGCTTATCTACGACGAAACTTCGCTAAGAAACAAGTTATCGGTGCAATCAACACGGATTGTAAAATAAAAATTTGCCGAATAATTCAAAACGAAATATAACTTAAAGGTTGATTATTACATTTTAAATATTATAGAGGCATCATTAAAATAGTTTATAAATTTTAATTTCAAAGAAATTGTAACTTCATTGCACAAAATTATTAGAATGCATTAAAGTCATTTTTATTTTAGGAAAATTCGAAATGGTTGTTATTGTTATGGAATTTCAGAGTATTGGAAAATTAATGTTACAAACATTATTACATGGTTCTCCGTAACTGCGAATGATCACAAGAATGATCCTTACAGGCTTACACAGTTTGCTATTTTTTTGAAAAAAAAAAAACTATTATGATAATGGTCATTTCTCCTCATATTGTTAAATAATATTGCCTTCTTTGCGTATATTTTTACAGATTTTCGACATGCTTATCTACGATGAAAAAAACTTCGCTAAGTGACCAGTTATCAGTGCAATCAACACGGATTGTAAAATAAAAATTTGCCGAATAATTCAAAAAGAAATATAACTTAAAGGTTAATTATTACATTTTAAATATTATAAAGACATCACAAAAAATATTTTATAAATTTTATTTTTAAAGAAATTGCAACTTCATTTGACCCTAATTTTCATGATGTAATTGAAGAGGAATATAAGTATCGAGAATGGTGCCGAAAATATTTTTTATCACCAATGTAAATTTTCTAATTTATATTTAATTTTTGAACTGGTTTCATATCTTGATAGTGTTTAATAAAATTTCAGTCTGAAGAGATCAGCAAACCAAGCTGACGAAACTTCGCAAAAAAATTGTGGATTTTTATTCATTATTATTAACCCCAGTGATCAACAAAAAAATCAAATTCAAAACAAATTTTTGTCTTTTTTTTTCGCATTGAAAACTTGATGCTCAAAAAAATATTTGAATTTATCAAAAAAAATTATGTATGCATAATATTATATGCACTGATCATTGCACATATATCGATGAAGATTTAATTTTTATAGTAATTTTTATAGTAGCATAGTAAAATTTAAAAAAATGTAGTGTTTTTCTGAAAAGATGATTTGTTTCAAATTTTGATTGTTTCAAAGTGTGAAATTTTAAAAATGTTTCAGAAAAAAATGTATTATTTTTTTAGCGTGTGATAATATAATTAATTTCAATTCATACTCACAAAAAACTTAAGCAGGAAAATGACAAGATTAACTCACCTGAAACAAAAAAAAAAAGATATATCTTTTAGTTTGGGATTTTTTTATTTTCGCAAACCTTTTGGCAAACTTTTAGTGGAATACATCACCCGGATTTTTGACAGATTTTGGAAAAAATACTCAGAGTTCTCGCAGGCCCATTTAATATTAATAAAATAATCGAATTTTCACCTAAAATAGATTTTCAGTTAAAAAAAATTAATTTTCAATAAAAACAACTAATTTCCGAACAAAGAAATAAATTTTTAACCCAATAGATAAATTTTCGACAAAAAAAGATTAATTTTCTACCAATAAAGGATAATTTTAAACAAAATACATGAATTTTTAAACAAATATTTCAATTTTTTAAGGAATTTTCAAACTAATAGTTGAATTTTCAACAAAAGAATTGAATTTTCAACCAAACAAATAACTTTCCAAACAAGAAGATTAATTTTTTATCAAAAAATATTCAGTTACAACAAAATAGAGGAATTTTCAACCAATCATGTAATAGATGAATTTTCAGTTTAAACAATTAATTTTCGACAACAAAATATAATTTCCAACAAAATAATTAACTTTTGAACAATAAAAGAGGTTTCCAGCTAAAATGATGAATCATCTACCAAAAAAATTAATTTCTAAGAAAGTTTTTCCACTTTCAACAAATTAATTAAATTTTCAACCAAATATTAAAATTTACGATAAAAAAAAAGATTAATTCTCAACCAAATAGGTGGATTCTTAATAAAAAAAATTTTAATTTAAAAAAGGTTAATTTTCAACCGCAATATATGAATTTTTAACCCAAACAGACGAATTTTCAACAAAACAGTAGAATTTTCAATCGAAACTAATAAATTTTTGAACAAAATGATTGAATTTTCAAAAAAAAAAAATTATTGATTTGAGTTGAAATAGCAAAGAGAGTTCTATGCCACTTACCGACCCAGCAAGGTTCTGTTCCATGCTAAGTTATCATCGGTCGGTAATATCATTAGAAGCCCCTCTGCTATACTACTTGCAGAAAAAAATTAAGTTTTTATTTTATTTTTTATTTATCTTGAGCATTACAAATATTGAAAGACATTCAATTGTCCTTCAGTTTTTACATTAATCAAAGGAGCGAACATAAATGGAATTCAAAATGATTTTGTAAGACAATTACCTGAAATTTTGAATTTTCTTCAACGAATGTATGTGAACGGGGCGGGAGTATAAAAAATTAATAATTTTACTTAAAAATGTCACTGTTAGGTCGAAAATTAAACTGTTTAGTAGAGAATTCGACTTTTTGGCTTGAAAATTTAACAATTTGGTCGAAAATTCAATTTTTGTTGTTAAAAATTCATATTTTCGGGTTGAAAATTTGATTTTTCTTAGTAAAAAAATTCGATTTTCTAAACTAAAAGTTATGATTTTTAAATGAGAATTTAACTATTCTGTTTTTGAATAAACAGTGATTTTTTTCACTAAAAATCAACTATTTGCATAAAATTCGTCTTTCTTGGTAAGAAATTATTCTTCTTGGTTGGAAATTCAATTATTTCGTTAGAAATTTATGCATTTAGTTGAAAATTTATCTTTTTTTGTTAAAAAACAATTTTTTGTTTGAAAATGCAACGATTTGGTTGAAAAATTAATTATTTTTATTCGAGGATTTAACTATTTTATTGAAAATACGTCTTTCTGATGGAATCAATCTTTTTTTTCAAGTCTTTTTTTGTTGAAATATCAACTATAAAATACTCTTTATTGAAGTTTTGTATAGAAAATTTGTCTTTTTGTCTTAAAAATTCAACTAGGTGGTAGAAAATTCTACTGTTTCGTAAAAGATTCTTTTTTTAAATTAAAAATTAATTTTTTCAAGGCCATGTGACGAGTGGGTCACTTTACCGAATTTCTACCTTACCGACACTTTTTTATTTCCTAACTTATTTTCACACGAATAGCCACATCGAGTTGAAAATTTGGGATAATAAATAAGAAGCACTAAGAAAGGTGAGTCTGGTCCTAAATTTTGATAATCATGAAAAAAGCAAAAAAAAAATATTTACAAAAAAAACTTTTTTCATAATTATAAAAATTCAGGACGAGACCCACCTTTCTTAGTTCCTCTTATTTATTATCCCAAATTTTCAATTTGATCTGGCACTTTGTGTAAAAATAAGTTAGGAAATAGAAAAAGTGCCGGTAAGGTAGGAATCTGGTCACGTGACCCACTCATCAAATGGCCTTGAATCAAAATTTGTTTTATTTTTGGCTATAAACTGATATTTTTTGTTTAAAAATGTAACTATTTGGTTGAAAACGTATGTGATTTGTTGGAAACGCAATTAGTTAGTGAAATATGCAATTATTTAATTAAAAATGTTTGCATTTTGTTGAGAATTTTTCTTCTTTGGTTGATATCAATTTTTTTTTATTTAAAATTAAAACCTTCCTTTGTTAAAATATTAGCTATTATATTTTTATTGAAAACTGATCTTTTTGCGTTTTCGGTTCATCGTGGGTACACTCCAAGTGGCGGGTTGCTCTTTCCCAGGCGCACAAGATGCAGCGCATTTTCGATTAATTAAAAAAAATACCTTTTTTTTCGAAAAAAGGGCTCTGAGGGGACTTGAGCCCTTCAGATTATGTGGTTAAAATATTACATCAAACAATTCGTCCTTGTAGGAGAAAAGTTTTCATTTGTAATACATGGACTAAAAATGAAGCCCTAGGGAGCACCTTAAGTAGGGTAGACTGGGTACGGTTGTGCCAGGGTACGGTTGTGACAGTCGTCATATTAGCGTAACTATAAGGAATACCCGGTTGAGTGGAAGGGGAAAGAGGAGCGGCAGGCCCTTCTGAACATGCTTCACAGGATTGCGTCAATTTTTGCGTGACATTGAAGCTTGCAGAGGACTACAGTACTTTTTAGCAGCAAAAAGTAAATATTTTTATTCGATTTCTTTTAGTAATTGTTGTTATATGTGTACAGATAGAGTAACAAGTGTTTTTTATCTTTATAGGTTACACATTAGTGGTTAAATAGAACTGATTACTTTGTACGATATTATTATTATGTTAATATTATTATTATGATTATTATTATTATTACCCCAAGCACTGTCACAACCGTCCCTGGGGTGTGGTCGGTTGTGACATTTTTTATTTTTTTTCTAATTTGCTCCTATAAATTAACCATTGTACTTAGGGACACAATGGTAGTATTTATTCGTAGACAAATATACATTTCACACTAAAAAATTCCTTTCATCCAGCTAACTGGCATACTGACAAAATTATAGTCGATCAAATGAAAATTGTCACAACCGTACCCGGTCTCCCCTACTGTATGTACCTGATATACAAATTTTCAACTTTTAAATTTGGTTTCTTTTTCAAATTAAATTATATTTTAAAAGATATTCAATCCGAGCACATACTGGATGATGCGTTTTTTCACAGTGGAAATAATATTAATGAACTTTAGTCATTTATTTACGAGAAGTAATCAGGTTACAATTATTGCACAAAATTATTAGAATGCATTAAAATCATTTTTATTTTGAGAAAACTCGAAAAGGTTGTTATTTTTATGGAATTTCATAGTATTTGAAAATTAATGTTACAAACAATATTACACGGTTCTCCGTTACTGCGAATGATCACAAGAATGATCCTCACAGGCGCCTCGGATTCACGCCACTATTGAAATTTTACGACATATTTTTTCAGCGATTTACACAGTTTGCTTTTATTTTTGTTTAAAGAAACTAATGCTATTATTTCCTCAAATGACTTTGCTAATTAGTAATGCATGTCGATCATTTTTAACTTTTTCAAAAATGTCATCAGATTAAATTAAAACCTTGAAGACCCTACTCATCACATCGAGACGACCGATCACTCCGTCCATATGATCGTCTCGTCTCGATCGACTTTTTTCATTGCAAATTCTTGATCTCCATTACATTTCAGTTCCATCTAGATATGTTTTAGGCAAATCTCGATTTCGTCCAAAAATGATCGACATGCATCACTATTGCTAATGCAACCATTTTTTCACTTTGCCTTTAAACATATTTTCAAGCTTCTTCGTTAGATTGGCTAAAATAATATATCAGAAGGCGGGGGCTGGGACTTTAAAATTAAGTCAATTTTTTGAAAAATTAATATTCGATAAAAGTCAAATTGACTTATATTTAAAAAGAGATTCAATCCGAGTACATACTGGATAATGTGTTTTTTCAGAGTGGAACTAATATTAATGAACTTTAGTCATCTGTTTACGAGAAGTAATTAGGTTACAATTATTGCACAAAATTATTGGAATGCATTAAAATCATTTTTATTTTAAGAAAACTCGAAAAGGTTGTTATTTTTATGGAATTTCAGAGTATTGGAAAATCAATGTTACAAACCATATTACATGGTTCTCCGTAACTGCGAATGATCACAAGAATGATCCTCACAGGCTTACAGAGTTTGCTATTTTTTTTTTGAAAAAAAAAGAAACTAATGCTATTATTTCCTCAAATGACTTTGCTAATGCAACAATTTTTTCACTTTGCCTTTAAACATGTTTTCAAGCTTCTTCGCTAGATTGGCTAAAATAATATATCAGGAGGCAGGAACTGGGACTTTAAAATTAATTCAATTTGTTGAAAAATTAATATTCGATAAAAGTCAAATTGACTTGTATTTTGAAAGAGATTCAATCCGAGTAGATACTGGATAATGCGTTTTTTCACAGTGAAAATAATATTAATGAACTTTAATCATTTGTTTATGAGAAGTAATTAGGTTACAATTATTGCACAAAATTATTAGAATGCATTAAAATCATTTTTATTTTAAGAAAACTCGAACAGGTTGTTATTTTTATGGAATTTCAGAGTATTGGAAAATTAATGTTACAAACCATATTACATGGTTCTCCGTTACTGCGAATGATCACAAGACTGATCCTTACAGGCATTATTATTTATCCTATCTTTTGTAATGCTCAGTATGACCCTAAAATTACGTGTGTGAAAAAGCAAAAGGAAAACCTTTTAAAGGAAGAGGGGATCCACCCAAAGGGAAGAAAATAGTAAGAGTCTTGGGGATATGCATTATGCAAGACAGAGGCTTGCATTGTCCATTGCTTTTTCTATTCTACCCTATCCTCAGATTTTCGACTCCCGCTGGCTCTGCAGTCTACAGACTTTAATGCTAGTTCATATGAGGCTCACGCCACATAAAACCGTTCCTATAACATGATACGAGTACGGCGAAAAAGACCTTATCTACGTCCTAGAAAGTGCATAGCATAATATGGTTCATGTGCATAATCTAAAAATTACTGCACTTTTAGCAACAAACACAGAACTACGATTTTTTTATATCAATGCGATCTATCGATTCACTCTTTTACGACTTCAATAAGACCTTATACGTGAAACTTTTTTTATAATGTAAGTGCAAAAAAGCCATTATATTACGTGAAATCTGTAAAAATATATACAATATGATGATTTTTCAAAAATTTAATAAGTTTAACTTTTTATTTGGTTTTTTGAAATTTAATGTTTGAAAACATTTGTTTCCAGTACATACGTTTCTTCAGAATAGACATAATATTAATGAACTTCAATAATTTTCTTACGAGTAGTAATTAGATTAAACTTTAAAAAAAATTATCAGCACAAAATTATTAGAATGCATTAAAATCATTTTTATTTTAAGAAAACTCGAAAAGGTTGTTATTTTTATGGAATTTTAGAGTATTTTAAAATTAATGTTACAAACAATATTACATGGTTCTCCGTTACTGCGAATGATCACAACAATGATCCTTACAGACCTCGGATTCAGGCCACTATTGAAATTGTACGAAATATTTTTTCAACGATTTACACAGTTTGCTTTTATTTTTGTTTAAAGAAACTAATGCTATTATTTCCACAAATGACTTTGCCAATGCATGTTACAATTATTGCACAAAATTATTATTATTATTATCAGTTCTATCATGAGAAAAATCAATAAATCCAGAATGCACTGGTATCCACTGTGTACCAGTCTCTCCTAATAATATTTTTAAAACAGAATAACACAATACTAAACTGAATATTCAAGGAAAGTAAAATTGACTTATATTTTCAAAAATATTTGGTACCAGTACATACTGGATAATGCATTTTTTCATAGTAGAAATAATATTAATGAACTTTTATGTTTTTTACAGAAAATATTAAAGTTATTCTTTTTGTACGACTTTATTTAAATGCATTAAAATTTTTTCTATTATAATAAAATTCGGATTATCCAGTATTTACTGTTATCCACTATGTACCAGTCTCCCCTATTATTTTTCTTCAACAGAATAACATAATACTAAACTTAATATTCGATAAACGTCAAATTGATTTATATTTTAAAAGAAATTTAATCAGATTGCACACTGGATAATGCGTTTTTTCACAGTGCACAGTGGAAATAGTGTTAATTAACTTTAATCATTTATTTACGAGAAGTAATTTGGTTACAATTATTGTACAAAATTATTAGAATGCATTAAAATCATTTTTTTTTTCAAAGAAAATTCGAATTATCCAGAATGGACTGGTATCCACTGTGTACCAGTCTCCCCTAAAAATATTTTTAAAACAGAATAACACAATACTAAAATGAAAATTCAAGGAAAGTAAAATTGACTTATATTTTAAAAATTATTTGGTACCAGTTCATACTGAATCATGTGTTTTTTCACAGTAGGAATAATATTAATGAACTTTTATATTTCATTAAAGAAAGTATTAAGGTTATACTTTTCCTACAAAATTATTTGAATGCAATAAAATTATTCTTATTATAAGAAAATTCGAATCATCCAGTATGTACTGTTATCCACTATGTACCAGTCTCCCCTATTATTTTTTTTAAACAGAATAACATAATACTAAACTTAATATTTGATAAAAGTCAAATTGACTTATATTTTAATAGAGATTCAATCCGAGTACATACTGGATAATGCGTTTTTTCACAGTACAAAATTATTAAAATGCTTTAAAATAATTTTTATTTTAGGAAAATTCGCATTATCCAGTATGTACTGTTATCCACTATGTACCGGTCTCCCCTATTATTATTTTTGGAACAGAATAACATAATACTAAACTGAATATTTATGGATAATTCACCTATATTTTGAAAAATATTTGGTACCAGTACATAGTGGATAATGCATTTTTTCACAATAGGAATGATATTAATGAAGTTTTATATTTTTGACAGGAAGTATTAAGGTTATGCTTCTCGTACAAAATTATTTTCATGCATTAAAATTCTTCCTATTATAAGAAAATTCGAGTCATGCAGTATGTACTGTTATCCACTATGTAACAGTCTCCCCTATTATTATTATTTTAAACAGAATAACATAATACTAAACTTAATATTCGATAAACGTCAAACTGATTTATATTTTAAAAGAAATTTAATCAGATTGCATACTGCATAATGCGTTTTTTCACAGTGCACAGTGGAAATAGTATTAATTAACTTTAATCATTTATTTACGAGAAGTAATTAGGTTACAATTATTGTACAAAATTATTAGAATGCATTAAAATAATTTTTTTTTTTTGAAGAAAATTCGAATTATCCAGAATGTACTTGTATCCACTGTGTACCAGTCTCCCCTAATAATATTTTTAAAACAGAATAACATAATACTAAAATGAAAATTCAAGAAAAGTAAGATTGACTTATATTTTGAAAAATATTTGGTACCAGTACATACTGGATAATGCGTTTTTTCACAGAAGGTAGAATATTAAAGAACTTTAATCATTTTTATGGAGAAGCAATCAGATTATACTTTTTGTACAAAATTATTAGAATCCATTAAAATCAGTTCTATCATGAGAAAATTCAATAAATACAGAATGTACTGGTATCCACTGTGTACCAGTCTCCCCTAATAATATTTTTAAAACAAAATAACACAATACTAAACTGAATATTCAAGGAAAGTAAAATTGACTTATATTTTCAAAAATATTTGGTACTAGTACATACTGGATAATGCGTTTTTTCAGAGTAAGAATAATATTAATGAACTTTTATATTTTATTGAAAGAAGTATTAAGGTTATACTTTTCGTACAAAAATATTTGAATGCAAATACAAATTTTTCCTATTATAAGAAAATTTGAATCATCCAGTATGTACTGTTATCTACTGTGTACCAGTCTCCCCTAATAATATTTTCAAAATAGAATAACACAATACTAAAATGAAAATTCAAGGAAAGTAAGATTGACTTATATTTTTAAAAATATTTGGTACCAGTACATACTGGATAATGCGTTTTTTCACAGAAGGTAGAATATTAAAGAACTTTAATCATTTTTATGGAGAAGCAATTAGATTATACTTTTTGTAACAAATTATTAGAATCCATTGAAATCAGTTCTATTATGAGAAAATTCAATAAATACAGAATGTACTGGTATCCACTGTGTACCAGTCTCCCCTAATAATATTTTTAGAACATAGTAACACAATACTCAACTGAATATTCCAGGAAAGTAAAATTGAATTATATTTTGAAAAATATTTGGTACTAGTACATACTGGATAATGCGTTTTTTCAGATTAAGAATAATATTAATGAACTTTTATATTTTATTAAAGGAAATATTAAGATTATACTTTTCGTACAAAATTATTTGAATGCATTAAAATTATTTCTATGACAAGAAAATTCAAATTATTTAGTGTGTACTGTTATCCACTATGTACCAGTCTCCCCTATCATTATGTTTTTTAACAGAATAACATAATACTAAACTTAATATTTGACAAGAGTCAAATTGACTTATATTTCAAAAGAGCTTCAATCCGAGTACATACTGGATAATGCGTTTTTTCACAGTACAAAATTGTTAGAATGCATTAAAATGATTTTTATTTAAGGAAAATTCGAATTATCCAGTATGTACTGTTATCCACTATGTACCAGTCTCCCCTATTATTATTTTTGAAACAGAATAACATAATACTAAACTGAATATTTATGGGTAATTGACCTATATTTTGAAAAATATTTGGGACCAGTACATACTGGATAAAGCATTTTTTCACAATAGGAATGATATTAATGAAGTTTTATATTTTTGACAGGAAGTATTAAGGTTATGCTTTTCGTAAAAAATTATTTTCATGCATTAAAATTATTCTCATTATAAGAAAATTCAAATTAATTAGTGTGTACTGTTATCCACTATGTACCAGTCTCCCCTATTATTATTTTCTTAAACAGAATAATATAATAATAAACTTAATATTCGATAAAAAAAAATTATTAGAATGCATTAAAATAATTTTTCAAAAAGAAAATTCGAATTATCCAGTATGTACTGTTATCCACTATGTACCAGTCTCCCCTGTTAATATTTTCAAAAGAGAAAAACAGATTTTTTTTTCTGAAAAAAAGATCTCCTTTCCTCCGCTTGATCTCTCTAGTAGCTTAATGGGAAAACACCTGACCGGAAATCAGAAGTTCTGTGGTTCGAATCCCAGCCGAGCGAAAGATATTTTTTTCAGCAAAAAAAAATAATGAAAATTTTTTTTAATTTCTTAGCACCAACTAGTCTGAAAAAACGTTAAAAAATTTTTTTATTCTCTAATGATAATACAGATTCCTTTAAAGAGAAATTTGATTTGTAACATCTAGCATAATAATGCGGATATTTCCTGAAATAAAGTTTCTTCTCTCGATCTCTCTAGTAGCTTAATGGGAAAAGCACCTGACCGGAAATCAGAAGTTCTGTGGTTCGAATCCCAGCGGAGCAAGAAGAGAAGATCTTTTTTTTCAGAAAAAAATTTTTTTTTTTCAATTCATAGTTCCATCTAGTCTGAAAAGTCGTTAACAATTTCTATCATTCTCTAATGATAATACAGATTCCTTTATAGAAAAATATACTAAAGTGAATATTCGATAAAAGTGAAATTGACATGAATTAACATATCAATTAAGAGATTTTGAAGTATCATTTTCCACCCTTCCTAAGAGCGAGGTTTTACTTTGATTCCAACTAACGACAAAAGTCAGTTTCGTGATGAAGACACGATTAGGCACTCGGTTAGGTTATTCCCTGAGAATTGATTCAAATGCATTTTGCCCTGGTTGGAGGGTTCACGGAAAGAGGGTTGCATAAAATATGAAGGCGAGGTCGGGGTGACTCGAAATGAAAGAAGCTCGAAATCTGGATAATGGCTGAGTCGTAAACGTCTCCCTAAGCCAGACGCTCCCTCGGGTCAGAATTACCCAAAAGATCTTTATGTCACTCTCAAGTGATACTTTGTTCTAGAAAATTTCAGACTGATCTATATTGAGCCATATTCAAGGGATGACATAATTTTGTCGATTTTTCCAAATCCCAAATGTGGAAATGTACCAGAAAAATAATTACCAAAAGAGACATTAAATATAAGCCCTAGGAAGCACCTTAAGTACTGCATGTACCTAATATACAAATTTTCAATTTGGTTTCTCAAATATCAGGGGGCGGGGGCTGGGACTTGAAAATTAATTCAATTTTTTGAAAAATTAATATTCGATAAAACTTAAATTCACTTATATTCTGAAAGAGTTTCAATCCGAGTACATACTGGATAATGCGTTTTTTACAGTGGAAAGAATATTAATAAACTTTAATGATTTGTTTACGAGAAGTAATTAGGTTACAAGTATTGCACAAAATTATTAGAATGCATTAAAATCATTTTTATTTCAAGAAAGTTCGAAAAGGTTGTTATTTTTATCGAATTTCAGAGTATTGGAAAATTATTGTTACAGACAATATTACATGGTTCTCCGTAAATGCGAATGATCACAAGAATGATTCTTACAGGCCTCGTATTCACGCCACTATTGAAATTTCACGACATATTTTTTTAACGATTTACACAGTTTGCTATTTTTTGTTAAAAAAAAAATAATTCTATTATTTCCTCAAATGACTTTGCTAATGCAACCATTTTTTCACTTTGCCTTTAAACATATTTTCAAGCTTCTTCTCTGGCATCAAAGAACTTAACCTGCTTTCAAAGGATTTAAAATATTTAAGGGTATTTTACAAGATCAAAAATTAAAATTCCTGAATGGAAATAAAATTACGGATATTAATTAATTTTTGAAATTTGAAACTCCTGAAATTTTAAAACTCGAATTTTCGAAAACGTCGGTGAATTCCCTTGATATCATTATATCGCTTGAAATGTAACTGAAATCAATAAAAAAAATGTGGAATCTCTTGAAATCCCTTTATACGTTTGGAAATATTTTTAAATCCGTCAGGGACGTCAAAATATTACGTAACATTAAAAGTGGGAGAGGGGTTGAGCCGATGACGTAACATTTTTAATTGATGGATTTTCTCCACCATCAACTTTCTATATAAAAAATTCTAAATAAATCATTTTACTTCACCATAAAATTTATTTCTAAGTGTTTCTAAACATTATTGATATGAGAGAAAATTTAAATTGTAAATGATTGTTTAATAATGGGAAATATTTCTGTTTTTAACATTTCAATACCACACTATAATTTGTAAACTTTCTTAATTTTTTAAAGAAATGAGATCAATTAAATTATGGACAAAAGTTTAATTTGAAGAATTCGAAGAAAAATTAGAAGCTTTTTGATAATTATGAAGGATTTGAGGAGATTAAATTTGTTTCAAGATTTCTGAGAAAAATTTTAATGTTTTAGGTTTTATTTTTAAAAAATAATTTAAAGTTTTAAAAATATCAAAATGTGTGGAAAAAGAATATTGGAAGACTTTGAGACAATTTTTTCAATTTTTCAGGATTTAAAAAATACTTAGGTAAACTGAATTTTGCAGGGTGTCAAAAGAATAAAAAAAATGTTCTTAAGATTCATGGCAAAATTTAAAAAAATACGAGAAATTTTTTATTATTTCTTAAAATTTTTAAAAAGAGTTTAAAAGATTTTAAAGCAAAATTTTGCAATTTTGTGATATTATATAATTTTAGAAAAAATTATAGTAAGCTTAAGAGATATTCAAAAATGTTGAAACGATTTAAAAATAATTAAAACTTGTTTAGGTTCCTAGGAAAAATTATAATAATTTTTTATTTCCAAAAATTAATTTTAAGAGATTATTTATAAAGATTTCAAAACATTTCAAAAGATTTCAAAAATGATCAAAGAGGAATCTGAAAGATTTTAAGGCAATTTTTTTAATTTTGCAGAATTTTAAAAAAATACAGGAAAAATTTGAATAATTTTTTAAGATTAGTAGTTGTAGAAGGTCTGACAAGGTTTAAAAAAGTAATTTTCTTAATATTCGTACGAAAATTCTAGATGATTTTTCATTTTGAAAAATGAATTTTAAGAGAAAATTAAAGAAGATTTTTGAACATATCAAACGCTTTCCTAAAACATCGAAAAAGAGCGTAGAAGATTTTAAAGCAAAATGTTACAATTTGGTAAAATTGAAAAATCAACTTGAAATCCTTGAAATTTTTGGAAATCCTTCAAAAATTTTTGAAATTCTTGATATCTCTTGAATTGCTTCAGAATTTGTTGAAATGTTTTTCATAATTAGGAATTTCGTTGAAATTTATTTTATTTTATTTTCCAAAGTTCACGAGAAATTGATTAGCATCTTTGGAAATCCTTAGAAAAAATCTTTTTCAAATCCCTTGAAATTTTTAATATCTCTTGATGATATACTTTACATTTTCTTGAAATACCTTAAAACATTTGGAAACGTAAAAATCCATTTCTAAAAATATAAATTATTGAAAATCAGTTATCAAATTGATTTATTGAAGTTCTCTAAGAAAAGCAGTTGAAATCACTAGAAATCTTCAAAATACCTTGAAATCCGTGAAGATTCAATAAAATCCTCAACTCTTATAAAATTTCTTGAAATACCTTAAAATTTCTTGAAATTTTTGGAATCGTTATGAATTTCCTTAAAATTTTACTTTATTTATTTTCCACAGCTTACTATAAATCCCTTAAAATCTTTGGCAATCCTACAAAATTCTTTTGAATTCTTAAAAATCCTCAAATATTTATTAAAATGCTCAAATCTTATAAAATTTGTCTTGAAATTTTTGAAATCGTTATGAATTTCATTGAAATTCAATTTAATTTAATTTGTTTTTCACATTTCACTTGAAATCCCTTGAAATCTTTGGAAATCCTACAAAATTCTTTAAAATCCTGGAAGATTTATTAAAATCCTCAAATCTTATAAAATTTCTCTTGGAATTTTTGGAATCGTTATGAATTTCCTTGAAACTTAATTCAATTTAATTTATATTCCACAGTTCACTAGAAATCCCTTGAAATATTTGGAAATCCTAAAAAAAAAAATTTTTCAATCTTAAAGATTTAATCACATCCTCAAATCTTATGAAATTGCTTGAAATACCTTAAAATTTCTTGGAATCTTTGAAATCGTTTTGAATTTCCTTGAAATTTAATTTAATTTAATTTATTTTCCACAGTTTACTAGAAATCCCTTGAAATCTTTGGAAATCCTACAAAATTCTTTAAAATCCTGGGAGATTTATTAAAATCCTAAAATCTTATAAAATTTCTCTCGAAATTTTTGGAATCGTTATGCATTTCCGTGAAATTTAATTCAATTTAATTTATCGTCCACAGTACACAAGAAATACCTTGAAATCTTTGGAATTCCTAGAAAATTCTTTGAAATTCTTTAAAATCTTTAAAGATTTGATAAAATCCTCAAATCTTATGAAATTGCTTGAAATACCTTAAAATTTCTTGGAATCTTTGGAATCGTTTTGAATTTCCTTCAAATTTAATTTAATATAATTTATTTTCCACAGTTCACTAGAAATCCCTCAGAATCTTTGGAAATCCTAGAGAATTCTTTTAAATCCTGGAAGATTTATTAAAATCCTCAAATCTTATAAATATTCTC
Organism: Andricus curvator; assembly: GCA_932195095.1. Classification (NCBI taxonomy): domain Eukaryota; kingdom Metazoa; phylum Arthropoda; class Insecta; order Hymenoptera; family Cynipidae; genus Andricus; species Andricus curvator. The sequence continues at coordinate 95,797 of CAKNYM010046832.1, read as the reverse complement.
TTGAAATTTTTGGAATAGTTATGAATTTCCTTGGAATTTAATTTAACTCAATTTATATTTCACAGTTCACTAGAAATCCCTTGAAATATTGGGAAATCCTGAAAAAAAAATTCAAATCTTTTAATATTCAATAACATCCTCAAATCTCATAGAATTGCTTGAAATACCTCAAAATTTCTTGAAATCTTTTGAATCGTTTTGAATTTCCTTGAAATTTGATTTAAATTAATTTATTTTCCACAGTTCACTTGAAATCCCTTGAAATCTTTGGAAATCCTAGAAAATTCTTTGAAATTCTTTAAAATCTTTGAAGATTTAATAACATCCTCAAATCTTATGAAATTGCTTGAAACACCTTGAAATTTCTTGGAATCGTTTTGAATTTCTTTGAAATTCAATTTATTTTAATTTTTTTTCCACAGTTTACTTGAAATACCTTGAAATATTTGGAAATCCTACAAAATTCTTTAAAATTTCTGGAAATTTTTGGAATTGTTATGAATTTCCTTGAAATTTAATTTAATTTATATTCCACAGTTCACTCGAAATTCCTTGAAATCTTTGGAAATCATACAACATTTTTTGAAATTTTTTATAATCCTTGAAGATTTGATAAAATCCTCAAATCTGATTAAATTGCTTGAAATACCTTAAAATTTGTGGAATCATTATGAATTTCTTCGAAATTTAATTTAATTGAACTATTTTCCAAACTTCACTAGAAATCCCTTGAAATATTTGGAAATCCTGCAAAATTCTTTGAAGTTCCTAAAACTTTTGAAATATTTAGAAAAATTTTGGAATCTTTTTAAATACTTTAAAATATTTAAAATCCAATTTTTTTGTCTCTTGAAAATTCTGCAAATCTTGTAAAACATCCTAAAATATTTAAAATCCTTCAATACCCTTTAATACCTTTTTAAAATCCCTCAAGATCCCATAAATACCTTGAGTTTTTTGAAATTTTTAAAAATCTTTTCAAGACTTTCAAAATTGTGAAGCTTGAAATGGCGGATATATTATTTAAGCCAATCTAGCGAAGAAGTTTGAAAATACATTTAAAGTCAAAGTGAAAAAATGGTTGGATTAGCAAAGTCTTTTTATTGAAATAATAAGATTAGTTTCTTTTTTTTTCAAAAAAAAAAAAATAGCAAACTGTGTAAATCGTTAAAAAAATATGTCGTAAAATTTCAATAGTGGCGTGAATCCGAGGCCTGTAGGGATCATTGTGATCATTCGCAGTTACGGAGAACTATGCAATATGGGTTGTAACATTAATTTTCCAATTCTCTGAAATTCAATGAAAATAATGAAAATAAAAAATTAATTAAAGCAAAAACTTCGTTAAAACTAAATGTGAATCTTCCGCCAAAATGTCAAGCAATTTTATAAATATAAAAACGTGCACTGCAAAAAGGTACTGTGGATTAAAACACACGAAATCTAGATTCAGAATAGCCGTGAATGTGAACGCAAATCCGTACATGGAATACAAACGGACTGGTATTATCTGACAATTTTTTGTCACAAAAAACGTAATAAAAGATTGCTTCTCCCATATGCTCATAGGGATTTTATTCTCACAGATGCAATGAAAGCGGCAATCCTACCTTTTACATTATATGAAACGAGAGTGATAAAAACTGTTACAACACAGAATAAACAGTAACGGCAATGTTGGTCTTCTCTGGCTTTCCAATAAGCTGAATTTTTACTGAACTATTCTTATTTATTTATTTTTTTCTTTTTTCATTAAAACCAGCACCTTGCTTGAAGTAAACGCATTCAAACGGATAGGAATTAGCGAATTCAAACAGATAGAAATTTGTCATCCATTTGAATGAGGACTTTGCATCCTTTTCAATCATGTTCTGTCCTTTGTTAGATTTAAAAATCTTTATCCGTTTGAATAATTTTCTATACGTGAAGTGGAATTTTATCCGCTCCTATCCGTTTCAGTCCGAACTTTTTTTAGCCTTATCTATCCATGAGATGGTATCCTATTTCATGGCGTCCAGTTAAAGGTCGGTACGAAATTCAAGAACATTTAAGGACATTTCAAGGACATTTTCAGAAAATTTCAAGGACATTTTTAGAAAATTTCAAAGATACTTCCAGGTTTTTTAGGTTAGTTGCTGATAATATTTTGAAATAAGATCAAATTCGAGAGGATATGAAAAATTCAAAGACATTGCGTGAAATTCAAGGACATTCAAGGACTTCTCAAGGACAGGCAAAATTTAAGGACATTTCAAGGACTTTAAGGACTTCAAGGACCACTGGACACCATGGATTCATCCGTTTTGATCCGTATTCGATGAAAAATATTCTATCCTTATGTATCCTTTTTAATCCATCTTCTACTGAAAATAATCTATCCATATCTATCAGTTTATATCCGTCTTCAAGTGAAAATATGCTATGGATATCTATCCGTTCAATCAGTCTTCAACTATTAATACTCTATCCGCGTCTATTCTTTTGAATCTGTATGGAACTAATAATATTCTATCTTCGCGTATCAGTTTGAATGAAAAAATTCTATCCGTATGTATCTGCAGTGAAAAGTATAATTATGCGTAATTTAAAAAAGTGAGGATAAGATAATTTTTTTAAATATAGATCGGAACGGATTAAAGAGGATAAGTAATGATTGGGATGGATTAATATTCTATGCGTGTTACATAAGGAGAAAAATCAAAGTAGGTCGCGGGTAGAAAAGGATAGGGCGACGGATAGAAAATTATGGATTAGCACGGATAGCCAATTCTTCCTGTGGAGAAAGGATTAAAGAGGATAAGTAATAATTGGCACGGATTATTATTCTATCCGTGTTACATAACAAGAAAAATTAAATTAGGTCGCGGATAGAAAAGGATAGGATGACAGATAGAAAATTATGGATTCGAAGGGATAGGAACCATAATTTCCGTGGAACGGATTAAAGAGGATAAGTAATGATTGGCACGGATAAGTATTCTATCCGTAATAGTTAACAAGGAATGTTAAAGTTGGTCGCGGATAGAAAAGGATAGGATGACGGATAGGAAATTATGGTTTGGACGGATAGGCAATATGTATTGTGGAGAATGGATTAAAGATAGGTAATGATTGGCACGGATGAATATCCTATCCTTGATAGATATTAAGGAATGTCAAAGTAGGTCTCGGATAGAGGCGGATAGGATTGCGGATAGAGATTCGTGGATTAGAACGGATAGAGAATACATTTTTTAAAGAAATGATTAAAGAGGATAAGTGTTGATTGGAACGGATAAATTTTTAATCCCCGATAGGTGACGAGATCAAATCTAAGTAGTTCGCGGATAGATACGGATTGAGTCGCGGATAAAAAATGAAGGATTGAAATGAATTTTCAAAATATTTTTCATATCAAACTTGACAATGCTCAGATTATAATTATATTTATTAAACATTCCGTTAGCTGAATATCATTTATTATTTCATAATTAAAATTAAATATTTCTTATAAAATTAGCTTGAGAGGTGAGACGGCTCTTGATTCCCTTTATTCAAAACTGATCAAATTAGTGCGCAAAAATACCGCAATAATACTGTCATCTCATAATTAAATTAAAACCTGAAATGTGTTTTCCTTCGCTAAAATAATGTCCGAGTCGTTGATTAACGTCAGGAATGTCGGTTTTCATTGTTTTCAGAATAGCTTCAGAATTCATTTACACCGAATCATAAATGAAATACGATTAAGGCAATTTAATTATTCTACAGATATGTACTTTCGCATCCGGCAAATCAGCGAAAATTCAAATTAATAAGAGGATAATGTTATACAAATTATAATTATATCAATTCAATTTATCTGTGCTACTTTTACTCATTAGAATGCACATTTTAAAAAAGACTACTAAAACTCTTCTTTTAAAAAAAATTCTGTTCTCTGAGAGTTCTATATTATCTGGAATAACACAAAAATATTATAAAAAATTCCCCCCATATATATGCATAGACTTTTCAAAACTGAAGGTCAAAGCATCGGCAACTGTAATTTGGTGATTGTGAATTCTCTTTTGTTAAAGCTCCTTTTTGTTCGCACTTTCATTCATTATGCTCGACACTATTATATCAAATGTATATTAAATTTATTTCTGTACCTCGGTCTGGGATTGCTTATTTAGATTTTTCAAAATGAAGTACAAATTTTATTTACCATGATTACTTTAATATTTCTTCCTCTTTTTGCATTAAATTTTATCCTCAGCTACCCTGAATATGTATATCTTTGTACTTCCTCCACATTTGTGCACAGACCTTTTAGAATTAAGAGTCAAATCATCGACAACTGTATTTTGGTGATTGTGAATTCTCCTTAGTTAAAGCTCCTTTGGTATATTAAATTTATTATATGCATTACTATTAAAACAGACGTATTTTCATTGTCTTGTTTTCATAATTGAAAAAAAGAGCTTCAGACTAGATGGAGCTACAAATTAAAAATTTTGACCGACAATCAGTTGACCTGGCGTTTGAATCCCAGCAGAGCGAAAGGAGAAGATCTTTTTTCTGAACAAATTTAATTTAAAAAAATTTTAATTTATAACTACATCTAGTCTGAAAAGACGTTAAAGATTTTCTGTATCAGAGGAGATAACTTTGATCGATAATGTAGATTTCCCTTTTCACGGTGTGTGAAAAGATTTCTGTTCTGATTGATCGTTACCATCTCCGATGATAATACAGATTCCTAGTAAAATTGTCTTGTATTAAAACATAACATCTTCAAAAGAAAGCGTGTTTCAGAAAAAGGATTCTTCTTCCAATCTCTCTAGTAGCTTAGTGGTAGAGCACCTGACCGGCAATCAGTTGACCTGGGGTTCGAATCCCAGCAGAGAGAAAGGAGATTTTTTTTCTGAATAAATTTGATTCTAATACCTTTTCTGATGAGAATGTAAAAATGCGAGAGAGAATTAGATTAAAGAAAAATACAATTGGCAGCCCGTAATCAATTATTACGATTGAGTATTAATCAGATATGAGGGTATTTCAGTCTTTAGTACCGGTTTAGTACAAATTAACGTCCGTTTTGCAATCTCTAATAGCCACTCAACAGTAATTAGTGGTTTCAGTGTATGTATGTTCGTAAACGTGAAATAAAGTACTTCCGCCTATAGAAATCTGTTACAGATTTTCCACTATAGATCAATTAAAAAATAATGCGAACTTGTTAATAACCGAGAATATTACATATTCTGAATTCGCATTTATTATCATGCATCTCTAATTAATTTAAAAAACTTAAAATTAAAATTCAATATCGACGACTTTTTTTTTAAGGTGGGGGAGTGAGGGAAATTAGGGAAGGAAAAGTGTGTAAAATTAGGGGAAAGTAGCGGGAGAAAGTAGGGGAAGTGAGGGAAAATGATTTAAGGGAAAGTAGGGAAATGGGGAAAAATGGGAAAGATAGTATGAATGAGCGGAGGGTGAAATAAAAGAAATGAGGGGAAATAGGGGAAGTAGGGAAAATATGAGAAGTGAGGAGAAATATGGGAATTAAGAGGAAATGAGGGTATGAGAAGTAGAGGAAATCAGGGGAAATGAGGAGTAGGTGGAGCGAGGGAAAATAAAGAACTAAAGAAATGAGGGGACGGAAAGTAGGGTTAGTATGGGCAGGGAGGGGAAATTAGGCACGTGAAGTAGAGGATGTATAGGGAAGTAGGGAAAATTATCAGAAATGTATGTGGGTAGGAGAGGGGAAGTATAGGGAGTAAGGGGAAATGAGTGAAGGGCAATTCGTGAATGTGGGAGGAAGTGAGTGAAGGGGAAGTCGGGAAATTAAGGGGAAATTATTGAAGGAAAGTAGGAAAATGTGGGTAATAGGAAAAGTAGTGGGA
>CAKNYM010046832.1:79684-89917 GCA_932195095.1 Andricus curvator | reverse complement strand
AAGTAGTGGGAATGAGGGCATGCGAAATAGAAGAAATAAGGAGAAATACAGATAGTAGGGGAAATATGAGGAAATATAAAAAGTGAGGGGAAATAGGGGAATTGAGGGAAAATGAGAGGATGAGAAGTAGAGGAAATTAAGGAGCCGAAGTAGAAGATGTGAGAGGTAGTAGGGAAAATAATTATAAATGATGGTGAGTGAGAGAGGGCAAGTAGGGGAAGTAAGGGGAAATCAGTTCAGGGGAAGTAGGGAAATAAGGGGAAGTACTGGAAATGATTGGAGGGGGAATGGAAAAAATAAGGATAAATAGAGAAAGTAGGGCAAATATGGGGAAATATTTGAAGTGAGGGAAAATAGGGGAAGTGAGGGGAAATGACTCGAGGGGAATTTTTTAACAAAAAAGGTAGATTTTCACCAGTAATGGAATAGTTAAATTTGCAGTTGAAAAATAATCTTCGATAAAAAAAAAACAAATTTTCAACAAAATAGTTGTCAAAAAGGATAAAATTGTACATTGAAGAATAATGCATTTTTTCCAAAGTAGATTAACTTTCAACAAATCGAATTTTTAACAAAATATTTTTATTTTCAACCAGAGAAATGAATTTTCAATTAAAATCATGAATCTTTAATCGAAAAAATGAATTTTCAACAAAATACATGAATTTTCAACCAAAAAGTTGAATTTTTGTCTAAAAAAGATTAATTTTTAATCAAAAATTAAAAAGTTGAATTTTCAGTTGAACAAAAATAATTTTTAACAAAAAAAATAATTTTCAACAAAATATTTCACTTGGCAACAAAAGAAGGAAATTTTCAACAAAAATTTTTTTTTTTAAATCAAATTTAAAAAAATGACTTTTCGTCTAAAATGATGAATCTTCAACCGAAAAAATTATTAATGATTTTAGTTGAAAATTTTATTCTCTGGTTGAAGATTTTAATATAATGTTGGAAATTGGGTTTCGTTGAGATTCAACTACTTTGTTTAAAAATTCATTCATTTCTTTAAATAAAAATTTTAATAATTCATTTTTGGTGAAAAATATATCGTTTTTAAATAGAAATTCAAGTAACTGGTTGAAAAGTCGAATTACTTTCTTGAATTTTTTTTTTTGGTTTGAAAATCTATCTGGTTGGTTTAGAATTCATATTTTTCAATAGAAAATTAATCTCCTTGATTGAAAATTTATCTTTTAGTTAAAAATATATACATTTTGGTAAAACTGCAATATTTTTACTTGAAATTTCAGGAATTTGAAGTGTTTCAAATTGAATTTATTATTTAATTTTATAAAATTTAACTATTTGGTTGAAAATGTATCTTTTTCAGTTGCAAATTCAACTTTTTGGTTGAAAATTAATGTATTTTATTACAAGTTTATCTTTCTTAGTAGAAATGTAATATTCTTGGTTAAAAATAGATGCTTTTTGGTTAAAAATGGAATTCTTTTTTTGAAATATCAACTATTTACTTTTAAATTATTTTTTATGTTACAAATTCTACTGTTTTGAAGAAAATTCATCCTTTTGGCTTGAAAATAAAAAAAAGTAGGATACCCAAAATTGGTATCGTAGTTGAATAGAATTTTTAATTTGATTTCAATCTAATTCTAAATTATCTAAATCTAAATCTAAATCTAAAACAATATAATAAAATTTTCAACAAAATACTAGAATTTTTAACCAAATAATTGAGTTATTCACGAAATCATTGAATTTTCAACCTAAAAACATGAATTTTCAACAAAAAAGTGCAATAGTTGATTTTGCAACCAAAAAATGTGCAATTTCGTTAAAAAAATGAATTTTAAAACTACAAAAACGGGTTTTCAACACATAAAGATTTTTCAGTCATAGAGAAAAATGTTTCTATGTAAAAATTGAATTTTCAATTAGAAAATATGAATTTTCAGCAAAAAAAAAAAAATTTCCAACAAAAGTAGGCCAATGTTCAATCAAATAGATGAATTTTTAACTGAAAATAATGAATCTTCAACGAAAAAGTGATTTGTCAACAGTTGAATCCTCAAGCAAATAAGATTAATTTTCAAACAAACCGTTGCATTTTTATCAAAGAAAGATGAAATTTCTACTAAAACAGATGAATTTTTAAATCAAAAAGGAAATTTTAAAAAAATTTTAATTTTAATTTAAAAAAGATTTTAGTTTGACTATTCAATATTAAAATATGAATTTTAAATAAGAAGTAAATTTTCTTCGAAGATACTTGAATTTTCAACAAAACAGTTGAATTTTTGACCAAAAAGAATGACTTTTCAACAAAATTAATAAATCTTCAATCAAATAGTTGCATTTTTATCTGAGAAGAGTGAAATTTCTACTGGAACAGATAAATTTTTAAATCAAAAAATCAAATTGAATAAAAATTCGAATTCTCATCCAAAAAAAGATTTTAGTTTTAGTATTCAACATTAAAATATGAGTTTTAAAGAAGAAGTCAAGTTTCTACGAAGATACGGATTTTTTAACCCAAAAAGACGAATTTTCAACAAAACAGTTGAATTTTTAACCAAAACGGATTAATTTTAACAAAATTATTGAATCTTCAACCAAAAAGTTGCATTTTTATCCAAAAAAGATGAAATTTCTACTAAAACAGATGAATTTTCAAAGCAGAAAATCAAATTTGAAAAAAGTTGAATTTTCATTTTAAAAAGAGTTTAGTTCGACTATTCAACATTAAAATATGATTTTTAAATAAGAAGTAAATTTTTTTCGAAGATACTTGAATTTTGAACAAAACAGTTGAATTTTTAACCAAAAATGATGACTTTTTCACAAAATTATCGAATCTTCAACCAAATAGTTGCATTTTTATCCAAGAAAGATGAAATTTCGACTAAAACAGATGAATTTTTAAATCAAAAGATCAAATTTAAAAAAAATTTGAATTCTCATCCAAAAAAACATTTGACTTTTATTATTCAACATTAAAATTTGAGTTTTAAACAAAAATTCAATTTTCTACAAAGATACTAATTTTTCAACCCAAAAAGCCGAATTTTCAACAAAACAGTTGAATTTTTAACCAAAAAGAATGACTTTTTAACAAAATTATTGAATCTTCAACCAAATAGTTGCATTTTTATTCAAAAAAGATGAAATTTCTACTAAAACAGATGAATTTTTAAATAAAGTAAACCAATTTTCAAATAAATAGTTGAATTTTCATCTGGGAAATATTTCAGTTAACTTTTCAACGCCAAAATATGAATTTTAACCAAGTAAATTTTCTATGAAATAGTTGAATTTTCAACCAAAAAGAATGAATTTTTAACAAAACCGTTAAATTTTCAAACAAATATTAAATTTTATAGCTAAAAAGATAATTTTCAGGAGAAATAATTTGCAAGAAAAAAAGTAATATAAAGGTAATAAATTACTCACAAGAATATTGCTTCAGGGTTACCGCAAAACTTCATTTTAAAAATTCCCTAATTTTTTCCTGAATAATCTTTCATTTTTCCTGACCATTAATAATTAAATACCAAAATCTCAAACTTATAACATTTTTTAGAATCTTTTATAAATGGAATAAAAGAAATTCAAATTAAAATTGAAATATTTCAACTTTTTTAAATTAAATTTATTCAGAAAAAAGATCTTCTTTCACTCCGCTGGGATTCGAACACTAGATCAACTGATTTCCGGTCAGGTACTCTAACCAATGAGCTACTAGAGAGATCAGAGGAAGAATCCTTTTTCTGAAATACGCTTTATTATGCAAGATGTTATATACAAATCAACTTTTACTAGGAATCTGTATTATCATCAGAGATGGTAACGATCTCTTCGGATCTCTAACCATTGAGCTACTAGAGAGATCAGAGGAAGAATCCTTTTTCTGAAATACGCTTTATTATGCAAGATGTTATATGCAAATCAATTTTTACTAAGAATCTGTATTATCATCAGAGATGGTAACGATCTCTTCGGATCTCTAACCACTGAGCTACTAGAGAGATCAGAGGAAGAATCCTTTTTCTGAAATACGCTTTATTATGCAAGATGTTATATACAAATTAATTTTACTAGGAATCTGTATTATCATCGGAGATGGTAACGATCTCTTCGGATCTATCGTTACCATCTCCGATGATAATACAGATTCCTCGTAAAAATTGATTTGTATATAACATCTTGCATAATAAAGCGTATTTCAGAAAAAGGATTCTTCCTCTGGTCTCTCTGGTAGCTCAGAGGTTGGAGCACCTGACCGGAAATCAGTTGACCTGGTGTTCGAATCCCAGGGGAGTGAAAGGAGAAGATCTTTTTTCTGAATAAATTCAATTTAAAAACTTCTAATTTATAGCCCCATCTAGTCTGAGGACGGATCGATCGTTAGCATCTCCGATGATAATACAGATTCCTAGTGAATATTTCAACTTTATTCTGCTTGAAAGTTATTTAAAGTTATAGAAATTTTTAGACTTTTGCAAGATTTTTTTTCTAAATCCCTGAATTGAAAAACGGTTCCACACAAGGGATAATGTGATGTTTAGTATTGTTTATAACGAAGATTGTAATTTTTCAAGGAATCTGTTTTATCACAAGAGAATAACAGGAAATATTCAACGTCTTTTCAGACTAGATGGAGCTATGAAAGAAAAATTATTTTAAATAGTTTTTTTTTCTCAAAAAAGATCTTCTCCTTCCGCTCCGCTGGGAATCGAACGACAGATCTACTGATTTGCAGTCAGGCGTTTTTCCCATTAAGCTACTAGAGAGATTAAGAGCAGAAAATTTTTTCAGCAATACACGCATTATTTTGCTAGATGGTACAAATCAAATTTTTCAAGTATTTTGTATCATTATTAGAGAATAACAGAAAATATTTTACTTCATCTCAGACTAGATGGAGCTATGAAAGAAAAATTATATTAGTATTATTATTATTATACAGGGTGTCCAAAAAGTCCCGGGACGGCTGAATATTTCCTCAGGTAAGATATTTTTCAGGGCGGTCAAGGCCATTCTTGAAGGAACTTTCAACAAGGAATTCAATGGTGACCTTTATTTTGATCTTTACCATGACCTTCACGGTCATTTCTGGTCAAATTGATTTTTTTAAATGGGAACCTCTATTTTTGACCCCGGGAACTGAGAGAGCGGAAAATTTTACGTCCAGATATGACCTTGACAAATCGAAAATTTGACCTGGAAAGGTCAGGGCAAGGTCAAACAACGTGCAGCAGGATGACTCAACTGGCATGCATTTTTGAAGAAAATGTCCTGGTGAAGGTTCTGGTCATAGACAATGTCAAAGTCACCAATCGATCGGGAGTATAAAATGCTACAACTCTTGCGTTGAACATTTTCTTCACAAATGCATGCTGGTCGAGTCATCCTGCTGTAGATTGTTTGACCTTGCCATGACCTTCCCAGGTCAAATTTCGGATTACTCAAGGTGATATCTGGACGTAAAATTTTCCGCTCTTTCAGTTCCCGGGGTCAAAAATAGAGGTTCCCATTTAAAAAAATCAATTTGACCTTGAAATGACCGTGAGGGTCATGGTAAAGATCAAAATAAAGGTCACCATTGAATTCCTTGTTGAAAGTTCCTTCAAGAATGACCTTGACCGCCCTGAAAAATATCTTACCTGAGGAAATATTCAGCCGTCCCGGGACTTTTTGGACACCCGGTATATTATATTATATATATATATATAATTATGATTTATATCAGTTGTTCTGTGGTTCGATTCCCAGCGGAGCGGAAGGAGAAGATCTTTTTTCAGAAAAAAAATGATTAAAAATTGTGGTTTAAAAAATATTTTTCTGCGCCTAGTCAACTATATTTTCGTATCTTGCATTATTTCTTCCATATTTCCCCTTTTTGTGATGGCCTCAGTTCAAAGGAGAAAATTCCGCTGGGTAAATAGATAAGCATCGAGGTCAACGGTAAAAGGTAGAATAAAGGGTGATGCTCGATCTTGCGTGAAAATCGAGACAGAATCACATTTTCAGTCTCCATTTCAGGAGATGACAGGGACACGGAACAGAACCTACCAGCTATATGCATTATCCCAAAAAAATTCGAGCAGAAAATATGAAATTTCGAAATCTGTATCTTTTCTTGAAAGCACCCTGATGGAAAAAAATTTTACAAGAAAGTACAACATTTCTACAACTTTTTTAAATTAAATTTATTCAGAAAAAAGATCTTCTCCTTTCGCTCCGCTCAGATTCGAACGCCAGGCCAACTGATTGCTGGTCAGAAAAAGGATTCTTCTTCCGATATCTCTAGTAGCTTAGTGGTAGAGCACCTGACCGGCAATCAGTTGACCTGGCGTTCGAATCCCAGCGGGGCGAGAGGAGAAGATCTTTTTTCAGAAAAAAATTATTTAAAATGATTTTTCTTTCATAGCACCATTTAGTCTGAAAAGACGTTAAATATTTTCTGTTATTCTCTAATGATAATACAGATTCCTTGAATAATTGATTTTACAGTACGATTCTGAAAATAGAAAATTTTGAATTTGAAAGCCTCAGTACTTAAACAAATGTAAATTTTCGATTGAAAAAATTAATAACTGGAAAATATTTTGAAAAATAAAAAACTAAATTTAGATTTCTGAAGGTTTCGAAATGAAGTTTTAAAGCTTTTCAAGTATCTTTGAAGGTTTTAAGAAAATAAAAAAATTCTTATATTTGCTGGGAAAAGTTGAAATGATTTTTTATTTTGAAAAATTAATTTAAAGAGAATATTTAAATGATTGAAAACAAAATTTTTTGATTAATAAATGATAATTGAACCATTATTAATTTGAAAAATAATCGAGCAAGTTTAAAATATATTTAGAAGTTTTGAAAATATTCCAAAATAATTTAAAACGTGAAATGATTTCAAATCATTTAATACACAATATATATTTTGGAAGATTTCGAACACAAAATTTATAATTTTTTTTAACAATTCGAAAGGGTTTAAATGAATAAAAAATGTGTATCAAAATACCTAGAAAAACTAACAATAATTTTTTTTGATTGAAAAATTAATTTTAAAAGAATATTTAAGAAGATTTCCAAAATTGTTAAAAAAGAATTTGGATGATTTTAAGGTAGTATTTTTACTTTTGCAGAATTTAAAAAAAAAATTGCAGGAAAAATTCGATTTCCAAGATAATAATATTTGAAGAGAATATTTAAAAAGACTTCAAAATAAATTTTAATGTATTAATTAATTTTTCTAGCTTAAATTTGCCTAAAATGATATAATTTTGAAAATTCATAAATTAAAAGTATGAAAGTTAAAATTTTGCAGTGTAAAGGCTTTTAATTAAAAAAATTTCAGTTCAAAACTATTAAAAAAACTTTTAAAACTTTTAATTAAAAGAAACTTTTTATTATTTCAAAAAATATTTAGAAGTTCTAGAAATTTTGAAATGATTCGAAAATGATTTAAATCTTGAAAATATTTTTAAAAAATCTAAAAAAAATGTATATTTTCGAAGACTTCAACAAAAATAAGCTTTTCAAGAATTTCAGAGGTTTTAAGAGAATAAAGATTTTTCTCAAGATTCCTGTGGAAATTAAAAAAATTTTTTATCATGAAAAAAAATTTGAAGAAAAAATAAAAAAATATGTCCAAACATTTCAAATATATATACCATTAAACCATTTCCCTTTCAGGGTAGGCGTAACACTACCCGATTCGGGTAGTGTTTCTAGGTTTTTCTTGTAGTTATAAATAACTAAAAGCGTGGGCTCACCACACCCACGATGTGCCAACAGCACTCATGTCAGTATTCTTGAATGGTCACCCATCCAAGTACTAACCGCGTCCAACGCTGCTTAACTTCAGTGATCTGACGAGAACTGGGTTTTTCAGCGTGGTATGGCCGTTGGCCAATAATGTCTAAAATAATGTCTTGAAATTTCGAAAAAGAATGTGGAAGATATTAAAATGACTTTTTTCAATGTTGCAACATTACAAAATTTCAGAAAAAATTGTAGTAAGTTCAAGAGATATTCAGAAGTTTTAAAAAGATTCAAAAATAATTTTAAACTAGAAAATATTTCCAAAACTTTGAAACAAACTTTAGATTTTTGAAGATTTCGAACAAAAAATTTACAAGTTTTTCAAGTATTTTCAAAGATTTCAAGAAAATGAATAACTTTTCTTAAGATTCCTGAGAAAATCGTAATGATTTTTTATTTTGAAGAATTATATTTTAAAGAAAATATAAAAGGGCTCTAAAATATTTTACAAGATTTAAAAAATCTGGAAGATTTCAAGGCAATTTGTTTTAATTTTGAAATGTTTTTCAAAATTTGAGAAATAATTTCAGTCAGTTGAAAAGATGTTTAAAAAGTAACCCCTTTTGATAGATTTTAAATCTTTTTCAATTTAAAATTCAACTCTTTTGGTAGAAAATTAATCTAATATTTTTATTTTATTTATCTATTCATATTTATATTTTTTTAAATTTAATTATTATTTTTTTGGTTGAAAATTAGAATATTTGGTTAATAACTGTTCTGGATTAAAATCTTTTTTGTTTAAAATATCAACTATTACATTTTTCGTTGAGAATTCATATTTTTTGGTTGAAAATTTTAACGACTTAGTTAAAAGTTGAACTACTTTGTTAAAATTACATTTTTTTGTTTTGTTTCAAGATTTATCACTTTTGTTGAAAAATCATATCCTTCGTTGAAAATTCAACTATTTCGATGAAAATATGTTTTTTGGTGAAAAAATCATCTATTTGGTGGAAAACTCAACTGTTTTGTTTAAAGTCAACTTTTTCCTTAAAAATTTATATTTTTCAATTAACAAATGGAACTATTTTTTTTTAAATTAGTCTCTTTTGGTAAAAATTTCATATTTTATGGTTAAAAATGCAACTGGTTAAAAATTAGTCTTTCTTGGTCGAGGATTCAACTATTTTGCTAAATATACGTGTTTTCTGGATAATTTTAACTGCTTTTTATCCAAAATCAAAATCGTCTTTGGTTAAAATATCAATTACGCAAAACAATGTTTTTTTCATAAATTTATCTGAAACACTTTTTGTGACAATAATTATACAGAATTTTATAAACTTCAACTTCAGTTTATCGAATATTCCCTGACTTTTCCCTAAGAATTCATTTATTTTGTTTAAAGTTAACTTAGTTTTCGAATTTTTGATTTGAAATGACTGAACTTTTCAAAAATCTTTTTAAATTAGCTCAAGTATCTTAGAAAAATTATATTTATGTATGCTCAAAACCAAATAAACTTGAAAAATAATTACATATTCGAAATTTGTATATTGTATTAAAAATTGTTTTTTTCCCTCAAAGCAAAAAAATACACGCGCGATTGATGATGCTTGAATATTCTGAACTTTCTGGAACACCAAAAAAAACATAAAGTTTCAGTTGGAAAAAAAAACCATAATTGGTTCATGTTGAGCAATACGAATAACGACGTGTCCAAATGACAAGGTTCTATCTCAGAGAGACCAAATAAAAAGGAGTTATCTCGTGGAGACAAAAAAAAGGTGCTAACTCGTAGCTTCAAAATTCGATATAAGTTATATTGGGAAGATCAGCGCCCTCAACTCTGTAGCACCTTTTCATTTGGTCTCCACGAGTTAGCAACTTTTTATTTAGTCTCCACGAGTTAGCACCTTTTCATTTGGTTTCTCAGAGATAGAACCTTGTCATTTGGACACATCGATATTGAAAGCAATTCAATTGTTTGTCTGTTTTTACATTGATCAAGAAAACGAACATAACTGAAGTTCAAACAGGTTTGTAAGAAAATGACCTGAAACAAAATTAAATCCCTAGTTTTTACTGTCCAATGACCCATCTCATATTGCCTTGCCAGTTTGAACAAAAAACGGCGTCAAAATGTAGTGAAACAAAATTGAACCATAATTCATTCATTTTGAGCAATACGAATATCGACGTGTCCAAATGACAAGGTTCCATCTCAGAGAGACGAAATTAAAAGGAGTTATCTCGTGGAGACAAAATAAAAAGGTGCTAACTCGTGTGACGAACACTTGAAGCTTCAAAATCCCATACAAGTTATATTGGGAAGATCAGCGCCCTCAACTCTGTAGCATCTTTCCATTTGGTCTCCACCAGTTAGCACCTTTTCATTTGGTCTCCACGAGTTAGCACCTTTTCATTTGGTCTCTACGAGTTAGCACCTTTTCACTTTGTCTCCACGAGTTAGCACCTTTTCATTTGGTTTCTCAGAGATAGAAC